>JAMXBB010000010.1:22388359-22674861 GCA_024138015.1 Lumnitzera littorea | reverse complement strand
CCCCTCCCTTTTTTGTTATCCTCGGAGACTATTCAATAACTTCCCCTTAGTATTTATAATTAGATAACACATGCATAAACTAAAATGGACTTTCATTGATGAAGAAGAAAGTACATTACGTAGTCCATAAGGGGACTTGACATAAGAAAAATATAACAAGAGTCTTACTTGAATAAGAAAAAAAAATCTTAACATAAAAAAAAGTCACAAAATAAGACACTTGAACACTAAAATTATTTTTGAGATCTTTTGGTTTTCTTCTTAACATAGAGTTTCATTCTTCTAGAGTAAGTAACAGCTATCTTGCTAAGAGAGGGATTCACTTCAATTGATTGTTCAACACTAAAAGTTGGTTCCCTATCTTTAATAAGAGTTGGAGTGGATTAAGGTAGACTTGTTGCACTACCATCCTTGTTAGATCCAATAAAAAGAGTTTCTATGTTTCCTTCAGGAGTAGTCTATCCTTAATGGTTACAAACAAGAGTTGCAGTAAGAGGATCCTTAGGATCAGATGAATGAAGGGACATAACAGGAGTTTTCTCAGGTTCTTGATTAGGTAGCTAATCAGTTTGATCAACCAATCGTACAGTGGTCACAAGAGAGTGGTGTTCAAGTTCTAAGTTTAGAAGATCTGGTTCAAGAGCAGTTAGTTCAAATGGTAGATCAATAGGTTGAGCCTCTTCATCAGCCTTAGATTCAAACACAGTTTCTTTGACCCAAACCATAAATAAATCCTTCATGGCTATAATCTAATCTTTAACAAGCTTCCTAAGTACTTCCTTCATTCCTTCAGAAAGTTGCTCAACAAACACAAAACTTTCACCTTGTTTGGAGGGAGTAATTTGCAATTATGTACTATCTGAATCACTATCTAAAAGTGATCCAGTTACTTCCTTAAATTCAATGCCACCAGTCCTTCTTACCACTTTCCCTTGCTTCCTCTAATCTCCATCAATAAGTTCCTTTCCTTTTTTCCTCTTCAAACTTTCAACTCATTTCTTAGCATTCTTTTTCTCAACAATAATTACTCTCTTCCCAATGTTGGAGGGATGAACATATATGCCTGCATTATGAGAATGCCAAAGCTTGTCAGTCGTATGGATTCCCATTTGCTTAAAGTTTTACTGTCCTAGTGTAATAGGATAGTAAGGACAAGTTGTGTCTTTTGGGAATTTCAATTTCTTAAACTTAAACAGGGCCATCAATAAGTTTCCATATGGCTTAACATCTAAATGTTTCCATATATGTCTCATCATCAGGTTAACTATATCTACCTTCTTCCGACCCATCATAGCCAACACAACCAAGGCATCTTCCTTTGTTATGGAAGTTAAACTACCCCTCCTGAGTAGAATGAAAGTGTTCACAAACTTATGCAAGATCATAACCAACAATTCAAACTCAGTACTAAAGATGTCTCTTCCCAAACCTAACCCTATTCCATCATTTAGCTTTGCAAAGATATTCTCTTTAGTTAATTGCATCAAATTTTCATCTTCTTGAAGTTCTTTAGTACCAAAACATTTCATTATGTCCCTTTTTGAAATCTTAACCTTCTAATTTAAAACTACAAACCTCTACACATCTTGATGCCTATTTTCAAACCTTCTATAAAATTCATCAACCAACTTGCCATATACAACACCTCTCAAATTTACCAGATTACTCGGTCCTAAAGCATCTACATATTCCTTCTAGTAAAATTTGTTTTTCTCAAAGAAATCTAAGTCCAAGAAAAAAGATTATTTGATGGACATACTCTTACTTTTCACAGTGTACCTTTTCTTTGGTTTGTCTCTTTGTCTAGGGAGTGGTTTCTTTGATTTCACTACTTTCTAAGGCTTTTGTCTAGAGAGTGGTTTCTTTGATTTCACTGCTTTCTAAGGCTTCTACACAAGTTGAGAAGCAACCTTCAGTGTCTTTTGTATAGGATGAGAAGTCTTGGTCCTCAGAACTAGTTTCTTAGGTTCAGGTTCAAGAAGTTGTTTAAGAGTATCAGATTCAATCTTAGACTCTTCTTCAAATGACTTTTCTAAAGAACTCGAGTCTTCAGTTTTGGCCACTTCTTCAAATGAAGAAGACGAACAAAACTTCTATTCATCATGAAAAGTCTTACAAGTGACTTCTTGGGCTAGTTCAAATAGTGGTTCAAAAACCATTCTTTTGGGTAACTTCTTGAACTGGTTCATTTGAGGTGTCATCTTAAAGCTCTAAGGTTTGGGTCTTTTCAGACAGTTCTTATTGAGGTTTGATGGGTTAAGTAAATTAGGTTTCCAATAGGTTGATGCTGTTAATCTCTTGTTCAATGAGATGAACAGGGCCGTTTGGATTGCTTAGGGCCATTATTTTAGGACCTTGAGCAGCAATATGAGTAGATCTTCTTGGTGACATGATTTCTTGAGAGAAAGAAAAAAAAATAAGAGAGTGAAGAGTCTGAATGAATGGAAGAAGAAAGGAGTCTAATAGACTTATACTTGGAAAACAAAAACTGTTAAGGTGCGTGGTTCGTCTCATGCATGTGTGGGCTAGATTATTAGACCCACTATGAAGATATTTTTAGACCAACCAACCAAGTAATTTATATCCAATAAAGAACTTTTCAAGTGTGATAAACACGTTGAGATTTTTAAGGGCTTAAAAGAAAACTACACCCGCATTCGAAAATTTGAAGCTTATAGAAAATTATACTCACTATCTACACGTGTCCAATTTTTAATCATAGGGGGAAATAATTAAATATTCTCCATGCTAACTATTGAGCTTGATTTTTTCCGGTTTTTATTTTTTTTAACCCAATTAGTATTAAACACTAACCTATTTAATGCTAACCCTGGACTTAAAGTTAAGAAAAACTTAGTTCTTTTTTATTTTGAAAAGTTTGAAGTCAATACCCGATCGAGGTAAAAAAAAATAGGTTAGGTTAAATCAATTCAGTGAATTAATTTAACCTAACCATCGATTTGTTGAAAAAAACAATTTTCTTTTAAAACAGTTTTGAAAACCAGATATTTTTATCAGAAGCTAACTTATTAAACCCTAAACGAATACTATTTTTAACTTTCCAAAATTAATCTTATCTTTCAATAATACCCTTATAAAAATAATTTCTATTCACATGCAACTAAGTGAATTCAATTAAATCTACAAAAAGGGTAAATTGAACAATTATTTACAAAGGTGAAAAAAAATAAATTTTTCCATATTTTAAGTTGCCTCATAGTTTTCTACGAGTACCTACATACTCGCTATTTAAGATCAAACTTTTATAGTTTATTTTGAGAAAATTTTAATGTGTTGATTTCTTTTAAACTTAGAAAACAATCAAATTTTTTTTTTTTATTGGCTCAATTTTATTTAAGGAAAATTCTAAAAGGCCTTAATTTGGGTGTCTTATTTCTAGAAAATTCTAAAATCCTAAAATCATAATTTTGAAAAGGATTGATTTTATTTTATTTTTTTGCTGAAAATTGAATTTTCTAAGTGAAAAACGTTTTTTCAAAATTTTATATCATTTTTTTATTTTATGTTTTAACCAAAAAAATAAAATAAACTAAGTTTCCTTATCTTTTTTTTTTCTTTTTCGGATTTTTTTTTAGTTACAATAAAGTAAATAAATTTATAAAAAATAATATTAAAAAAATGACATGAAATCAAAACAAGATTAAATAAAAGAGGGTCAAACCAAAGGATGAGCACATGGGTCAATCTTTGGAGCTTAGGTCGGGTTGAACACGGGTCTTCAAGTTAAGTTGGAGCCCGGATGCAAATTGAGCAATGGACAGTGAACAACAGGCTGTTGAGGGGTAATTCGAAGCAATTTCAACACCAAAACAATTAAGTAAGTGGAGTTTTATGTGTTTCTAATTAGGATTTGTAGGGGGTAGGATTAACGCCACAGCATTTAATGTTCGTTTAGGCATTGGTCGGAGTTGAGTGGTGGTGATTGTTTAAGTGGTCGCATAAGGTAGTTACTAGGCATGAAGAGAGTATGTTGCTAGTGGTTTTGGAGTGCGACAAGCACGATGGTGGTAAGGTTTTTGTGTCAAAACTACCCTAAGGTGGTGTTTCAAATGGCAGCTAAAGGGGTTAAGGTTTGGATACTAAGATGGTGGAGCTCGCACTAGGGGACGCAACAATGGATGTGGAGGATTAAGTTTGAATGCTAGGAGCTCCAATAATACAACCATGCAGTTAATTGTATTCGAGGAAGCTGCGAGCTCAAGCAAATCTAGAGAGAGAGAGGGTCATGATGGGGTTTGTAGAGAGAGAGAGAGATTTGTAATTTGAGCTTAAATGTCTGTATCTATAGATGAGTTGATATCTGAGTCGAGATGCTACAAATCTATTTATACTAATCGAAGCTTCAAATTATCATGGAAATTCTATTACCTTAATGAATTCGAGATTAATCCGAGCATTTGACCAAGCTCAAATTCCGTGATTTTAATTCTCAAGTAAATCACTGGTTAAAGTAGTTTTACTCATATCTAAACATGCTAGATCAGTGGAAGCTTCCAAAACCATTATTGGAGCTTAAATTAATCTTAGGGCAACTCAAGTATTAAGTGCACATTCAAGTTTTTTTCCATTTTTCCACTTCAATTTTGACCACTTAATGCATGAATCTAGATAAGTTATTGTACATGATGCATAGTATTCCAAACCTAGTACACAATTACATCATTAATTTGATGGAAATGGTGTGTGCTGAATACAAATGAAATCAATCAAAAGTGATGGGGTTGAGTTGGGTTTGCTAAGAAAAGGAAAGAAAAAGAAAGTAAGGGAAAGAATGGGAGAGAAAGAGCTTGCTGACATGGCACTATGTTAGTCACACAGACCAGTGGTATTGTGCTACGGGTCTTAACAAGATACATAGCCTAATATGTAGTAGAAAAAAAAATGTTGACGTGATACCATGTTAGCCATGGGGTCCAACCGCCATATGCCACGTGTCAAAGTCAGACATGTGACACAACAGCTGCTAAACACAAAGGTATCCGTAGCCATAAAAAGTAAAAGGTAAAAAGTGCCTTATGTGAGGATTAAACCCAAGACCTCTAACTTATTCCCTTTATCAAGACCAAGTAATATATCAATTGGTCTATTAGTCCGTACCCTTTTATATTGTGCAATTAAGATGCATTTAAATTAAAAAACCTAACTTATTCTGTAAAATAAAAACTACCCAAATAGAAAATCCAAAATTAATGACCACAACACAACTCTAAATCTTTATTTTTTATTAAAAACTACTTGTCTAAAAATATTTTATTTTCTTAGAAAGAAAAAAAAAATTCGATCTTTTTATTTTTCATTTCTTTATTTTTTTATACTTTTGTGAAATTTTCTTTTTCTTTTTCTTTTTTATGAATTTTCCACTTTTCTATTATTTTTTTTTTACTTTTTATTTTTTTTTATTTTTTTCGTACTTAAGACTTTTTTCTCAATCTTAAAAAGAAATTCTCAAACTACCATAAAGTGCAAAAATATGGTATATACAACTATCCCTTTTTGTAGTAAAGTTTCAGTAAAACTTCGACAACAAGACAAAAGAGACATTGTTTTTGCCTTGGAGATAAATTTACCCTAAGAAGCACTATAACCAGCAAGTTATCCTAAGCTTGATCCACTAGGATTTAGTGAAAAGGTAAAAAAGAGAAGAGGTTCTCTAAGAGCTGATTGAGATATTAAAGCGAGTTTAGAAGGGTCTAATACCCAAGGAGCTAGCTAGAAAAATCAGTTTGAAATCTAGTTATGCCTCTTAAGCTAACTAACCTAGGCGGGAGCATCTCTAGGGGACTAGCAATCTTAAATAAGAATTGATTTGAAACCTAGAAGAGCTCCTTTAAGCTAACTAACCAAGGTAGGAGGCGAGAGGTGAGAGGCGAGAGCATCTACAAGGGATTAACAATCTTAAATTGGAATCGAATTAGAAAATCTAGTCGTGTTACTCTGAGCTAACTAACCTGGCAAGAGCGTCTCTAAGAGACTAGCAACCCTAAATTTGAATTAATTTAGAAAACCTGGTTATGCTACTTTGAGCTAACTAACCTAGGCGGAAGCATCTCTAAGAGACTAGTAATCCTAAATTAGAATCAATTCAAAAAACTTGGTCGTGTTACTCTAAGCTGACTAACCTAAGTGCTACGCTACTTTGAGCTGACTAACCTAAGCAGGAGTATCTCTAGGGAACTAACAATCCTAAATTGGAATTGATTTAAAAAACTTGGAAATGCTCCTTGCTAAATCTTAAAAGCTAGTTAGAAATGGGGAAGCACCCTATGGGCTTCCTAAAAAGATAGATTTATGATGGTGAGCACCTTAAGGGCTCACTAAAACACTAAGAGAAATTAGTAAAAGGAAGCACCATATAAGCTTACTAAAACGCTAAAAAGAGATTGATGATAGCACCCTCCAGGCTCGCTAAAACCCTAAGAGAAATTGGTAAAAAGAAGCACCTTATAGGCTTGCTAAAATGGTAAAGGGAGATTGGTGATAGCTTCTTACAAGCTTGCTAAAACCCTAAGAGAAATTGGTAAAGGGAAGCATCCTATAGGCTTACTAAAATGCTAAAGAGAGAATGGTGATAATGCCTTACAGGCTCGTTAAAACACTAAAGAGATATTGGTAAGGGAAAGTAACCTATGGGCTTGCTAAAACACTAAAGAGAGATTGGTGATGGGAAGTGCCCTACAAGCTTACTAAAACACTAAAAGGAAATCAATAAAAAGAAGCACCCTACAAGCTCGCTAAAACATTAAAAGAAATAAGTAAAGGGAAATGCTCTACAGGCTCGCTAAAACACTAAAATGAAATTGAGTTAAGATAATGCTCCATGAGCTAACTAACCTAAAAATGAATTGAAGATGGGATAGCGCTTTATATGTTGGCTAGAACCCTGAAGGAAATATGAATCAGGACAATGCTTTATAAGTTGGCTAGAACCCTAAAAATGAATCGAAGATGGGACAACACTCTAAAAGCTAGTTAGATACCTAAAAATGAATTGAAGATAAGACAACGCACTAAAAGCTAGCTTGAACCCTAAAAATGAATTGAAGATGGGACAGCGCTCTGGCTTGAACCGTAAAGGAAAATTGATGAAGGATTGAAGAAGCAAAGTAAGGAATATAACCAGTTTGAAAAACTTCTTGACTTGAAAATTTTTACAAATAAAGAATTTGGTGAAAACCATTTATGACAAAAATGGCATTAGGGATCTGGTTCCTTAATTTAAAAAATAGTTAATAAACATCAATCATGAGTAAGACTACATTACAAAATATGACTTAGATTATTATCGTCAACTTAAAAGATGTGACCACATTGGAAGGAAATAAGTGATATGAATTGAAAGTTTGGCTACTCAAGCTAACATGGATAAAAAGCCTTTACTTTCTCTCTCTTTTTTTCTTTCTTCTTTTTAAAAGTTTGCTAACGGATATAAATTCTTATTTAAGGAGCAAGTACTATAACCACCCCCTTCATTCATAACTATAAGGGGCATCTCAATGTCTCCTGACCCTAATGCTGAACTTCCTGATAGGGCCTTATGGTTTGAAATATTCCTTTTCTAAGGAAAAGGTAACTCGTGATTAGTTTAGTCAAAAAAGACTTTCTTACGCTCTCTCAATCTAGATTTTACTCTTGACTACTGTTCCAAAAATTATAGTTCATTTTGTAGGTGATACACTTTGATCAATCTGTTAGGTTTTTTTCAGTCCAATATTATGAGTTAGGATTTTGGTCAAATGGTTTCAAAGAAAGACTAATGAAAGGGCCTATTTTGAATGATTTACTTATTCAAATCGAGTGTACAAGTCAAGAACCTTTAGAAAGAAACTAGAAGTGTCACTACCCTAATTTCAAAAACAATTTTATTTAGGATAAATTATTCCTAATGATTAGAAGAACTTTTATTAAGCATGGGTGATAATAAAGGTAGGAAAGCCTTGTGTTTGTGATTCGGGAGTGTGATTCGAAGTGGATATAAAGGTTTTGTGTTTTTAGTCTTGGAATGTGGTTCAGAATAAGCATGAGGGCTCTATATTTCTTTTGATTCTAGGCCTTTTGATTCAAGTTTTGTTATCCTTGCTGAGATGTGATATATCTTTTAGGACTTTTCTCTCACATTTAGGCCTAATTTTTAGGCCTCTTTTCTTTCTTTTTCTTCTTTCCTTTTTCTTTCTTCTCTTTCTTTTTTCCGTATATTTCATTATTTTTCCCCATCATTTTGCTCCTTTTTCTTTTCCCAAGTCTTTGTCTTTAAGAGATTCAAAACCCTAAATTTAAGGATTCTAAGTATATGGGCATAGGTAAAGTATGTGTGAGCTTAAGGTGTTTGAAAAAGCCTTGCCATTCTTTATTTCAAAGAAAATAACATATCAAAAATAAAAATCATCTTTGAATTAATGTTACTGAAGTAAGCACAAAGTAATTTTACTCATTTCTCATAATGTGATGATTCTAACCTCCAAATCACCCCATGGTATGGTGGTTCTTGATAAGGTTTAAATTTAAAAACACTCCAAATTGGTTCAACCGAGTTGACAAAGGATAATTGTGTTTGAGATTTTGAAAATGAATACTAAACTTCATTTTAATTTATATATCAAATTCAAAATGGACTTTCTTTAAGGAATGAGCCCAAAGTATCCTCACCAAAATCTCACTCAACTCTTAAAGTATTTAAGGATTAGTATATGGGATATAGTTTGCCTTTTTTCATCCTAAACCTTTTAGAAGTGAGATACCAATTCCTTAGGAAGGATTCTATATTTATTTGTCTCGAAGTGGAGATTAACTTTGCACCCTAATTTCTCGAAACATGCTCCAGTGTGAAAAGATACTTTTCACTTGAGTGTATTTTGACTTAGTTCATGGTTAGGCTTGGTTTTCTCAACAGACCAAGGTTTTGGTTTGGCTCTACTACTTTGATGGGCCAAGGCTTGTGTTTGGGTCATCTACCTGAAAGGGCCAAGGGTCAATGTTTAAGTTGGTTACCTTAACAAGTCAAGGATTCTGTTTAGGTCAGCTACCCTAATAGGCCGAGTGGTTATGTTTGGGTTAGTTACCTGAATAGGCCGAGTAGTTTTGTTTACTTTGGTTACCTTAATGGGCCAAGTGTTTGTGTTTGGGTTAAGCCCATAATGGGCTAAGAGTTTATATTTTGGGTTGACTGTCTCAATAGGCCGAGGGGCTTATTTAGGGTCTTGTTTGGGTTAGTTACCTTATGGGCCAAAGGTTGTTTAAGTTGGCTGCTGAATGGGTTAGGGGTTTTGGTTTGTCAGTTTCTTGAAAGAATTTGTAACCGTTAGCAATTCTTTTTTTTTTTTTTTTACCTTTCTTTTTTTTTTTGTGAAAGAGAAAAAAAAAAGGCTTTCAATTTTTTTTTTAAACCAAGTGATCTAAACAAAGCTAGGGATTTTTGGAGTTATATTTACAAGCTTATTTACATTTCTCTTATTAGATGAATACTATTGAAAGACTATTGACAAAAGGGGAAAACTAAAGAATAAAGAATAATATGCTAAAGGAAACTTTTATTACCATGACAAAAAGAAACAAAGAAAGGGAGCCTAACATTTATTCTCAGTGAAACTTGATATTTACTCAATGTTGTTTAACCACATTTAAAGTCTCTAATCTAGCTCTCACAATTGGGCTGCAATTTTTTCCAACATCTCTAAAGTCCAATCCATGGTCTTTTCACTTTTTTCGACCTGAGCCGACAAGGCTTGATTAGAGGCTTTAAGGCGTTTAGCCCTTTGTTTCCAGTCAATAGCTTCAACTTGCAGCAGCTATTCTTAAACCTGGGACATTTGATAACCTATTGACTCTTTGATTGTTCACTTGTTGGTTACCTACCATTATCTATAGGCCGAGACAATATTAACGAAATAAAAGAATGTACCTGGAAGCATGCTGATGCTAGAATCATTTGGATTAATACATTATTCCTTAAGTTGCAACCCTACTATTTAATTCAATGTTTATAAAAGAGTAAGTACGAAAATTGATGACATTTCTAAGACACTCAATCATTAGTGGGGTTGCAACTTCTAAGAGTAATGTATTAACCCATGGTTTAAGTGCATTATGACCTGGATGGGTTCTAAAGGTCCCTAAACTCTGTGACCATACACACTTTCGAAGAAACAATTCATTAGTCAAATTTTAGTTTAAGTTGGGTGGTCTTATCTACCCTGAGTAGTGGCTACACCACTATATCTAAAGCTTACACAATGGCCCTTCATCCTAAGGTTCTAAGACAACCTAAGTCTGACCGTATCTACCTGTCATCTTCACTGTAATCATTCCCCCTAATATCTTGAATATGTTGCATGCAAAATGAATATAGCAATTAAAATAAAATATATTTACATGAAACAAAACATAACAATAAATAAATAAATAACATGGATATTTTGAAAGGTAAATTTAATTTCAAAAGGTTTAAGTAGCTAGCCCTCTCGATGTCCCTAACAGAGTTACTAAGCTATAAAGCTTGATTTTTTCTGGTTTTTATTTTTCTTAACCCGATTAGTATTAAACCCTAACCCATTTAATACTAAAACCCTACTTAAAGTTAAGAAAAACTTAGTTCTTTTTTATTTTAAAAAGTTTAAAGTTGCCACCCAATCGAGGTTAGGAAAAAATGGGTTAAGTTAAATCAATTAGGTGGATTGATTTAATCTAGACAAAACCAATTTTTTTTAAAGCAATTTTGAAAACCAGATATTTGAGTCCAAAGACTAACCTATTAAACCCTAAATAGGTGTCGTTTTTAACTTTCCGAAATTAATCTTACCTTTCAATAATACCCTTATAAAAATAATATCTATTCACATGCAACTAAGTAAATTCAATTGAATCTACAAAAATGATAAATTGAACAATTATTTACAAAAGGTGAAAAAAATAAATTTTTCTATATTTTAAGTTATTCTATAGTTTCCTACGAGTGCCTATGTACCCGCTATTCAAGATCAGACTATCGTGATTTATTTTGAGAAAATTTTAACGGGTTAGTTTCTTTTAAACTCGGAAAATAATCATATTCATGTTTTTTTTTTATTGTCTCAATTTTATTTAGGGAAAATTCTACAGGCCTTAATTTAGGTGTCTTACACTTGGAAATTTCTGAAATCCTAATTTTGAAAAGGGTTGGTTGTATTTTATTTTATTTTTTTGTTGAAAACTAAATTTTCTAATTGACAAAACATTTTTTCAAAATTTTATATTTTCTTTTCTGTTTTTGCTTTTGCTTTTATTTTATATTTTAACAAAAAAAAAAACTAAGCTTCCTTATCTTTTTTTTTCTTTTTCATATTTTTTTAATTACAACAAAGTAAATAAATTTACAAAAAATAATATTAAAAAATTATATGAAATAAAAAAAAGATTAAATAAAAGAGGGGCAAACCAAAGGATGAGCATGCACATCGGTCTTTGGAGCTTAAGTTAGGTCAAACGCAGGTCTTCAAGTTAGGTTTGAGCCTGGATCTAAATCGAGCAATGGATGGTGAACAGCAAGCTGTTAAGGGGTGATTCGAAGTGATTTCAACACCAAAATGAGTAGGTAAAGGGAGTTTTATTTGTTTCTTATTAGGATTGGTGGGGGTAAGATTAATGCCGAGGCGTTTGGAGCTCGTTTAGGCATTGGTTAAAGTTGAGTCACGATGGCTATTTAAGTGGTCAGGTGAGGTGGTTGCTGGGCATGAACAAAGTGTGTAGCTAGCGGTTTTGGAGTGCAACAAGTACAATGGTGGTGGGGTTTTTGCATCAAAAGCACCCTAGGGTGGTGTTTCAAATGGGAGCCAAAGGGGTTAGGTTTTAGACACTAAGGTAGTGGAGCTTGCACCATGGGTCACGACAATGGATGTAGAGGATTAAGTTCAAATGCTAAGAGCACCAGTAATGCAACCATACAATCAACTGTGTTCAAGGAAGCCTCAAACTTGAGCAAATCTAAAGAGAGAAAGGGTAGCGATGGGGTTTATAGAGGATAGAGATTTGTAATTTAAGCTTAAATGTCTAAGGATGAGTTGATGCCCAAGATGAGATCTAACAAACCTATTTATACTAAATGGAAAGTCTATTACCTTAACGAATTCAAGAATTAATCCAAGCGTTTGATCGAGCTCGAATTCCATGATTTTGATTCAATTCAAGTGAATCACTGGTCAAAATGGTTTTACTCATATCTAAACATTCCAAAAAGAATCAGTGGAAGCTTCCAAAACCTTTATTAAAGCTTAAATCAAGCTTAGTCAACTAGAGTGTTAAGTGCACATTCAAGTTTTTTTCCATTTTTCCACTTCAATTTTGACTGCCTTAATGCATGAATATAAATAAGTTATTGTACATGATGTGTAGTATTCCAAGCCTAGCATACAATTCCATCATTAATTTGATGGAAATCGTATGTTGAATGCAAAAGAAATCAATTGAAAGCAATGGGTTTGAGTTGGGTTTGCTAGAAAAGGAAAGAAAAAGAAAGAAAGGAAAAGAAAAGGAGAGAAAGAGCTTGCTGACGTGGCACCACGTCAATCACTTAGACTAGTTGTATTGTGTCACGTGTCTTAACAAGACACATGGCGTAAAAAAAAATGTTGACGTAGTGCCAATTCAACCATGGGGTCCAACTACCATATGCCACGCGTCAAAGTCAAACACGTGACGTAATAGCTACTAACACATGGGTGTCCATGGCCATAAAAAGTAAAAGGCAAAAAGTACCTTATATGAGGTTTGAACCTAAGACCTTTAGCTTTTTTCCTTTATCAAGACCAAGTAATATACCAGTTAGGTTATTAGCCTATACCATGTCATATTATGCAACTAAAATGCATTTAAACTAAAAAAAAAAACTAACTTATTCTATAAAATAAAAACTACCTAAATAGAAAATTTAAATCTAATAACCCCAACACAACTCTAAATCTTTATTTTTTCTTCAAAACTACTTGTCTAAAAATATTTTATTTTCCAAGAAAGAAAAAAAAAATTCTAACTTTCTATTTTTTATTTTTATTTTTTTTTTACATTCGTGAAATTTTTTTTTTCTTTTATCTAAATTTTATATTTTTCTAAATTAGGACCCTTTTTTCCTATCTTAAAGGGGTGGGGTTTGGTTAGGTTAGGGGTGAGAGTGAGGCAAAAATGAGGTATCTACACTAACAAAAAGGGTTACACACACCAATTTCATTATAGATAAATTTAAATCTTAATTTATCTAATAGTTTTGTAAATATATCTGCAAATTGATATTTAGTTCACACAAATTCAACACTCACAACATTATTTGCAACATGATCACAAATGAAAAATGCCTTATTTCTATATGTTTTGACCTTAAGTGATGAACTAGATTTTTTGTTAAATTAATAGCACTGGTATTATTACATTTTATGGGTATAATTTTATAATTTATCCCATAGTCATTCAATTATTGTTTTAACCAAATTATATAAGTATAATAATTTCCAATAGAAACATATTCTACTTCTGCAATTGAAAAGGCAACAAAGTTTTGTTTCTTAGAAGATCAAAAAACTAACTTGTCCCCTAAGAACCGGCAAGTACCTAAAGTACTCTTCCTATCTTTTTTGCAACCTGCATAATCAATATCTAAATATCTTGTAAGATTAAAATTTTGACTCTTAGGATACCAAATTCCTAATTTTGTAGTGTTTTTTATATATTTAAAGATCTTTTTAACTATAGGGAGGTGAGTTTCTATTAGAGAACTCTAAAATTCAACACAAACACAAGTACTAAACAAAATGTCAATACAAGAAGCTGTTAGACACCGTAAATATCCAATTAAGCTTCATTATAACTTCTCAATTACCTTTTTATCATTACCTATGATATCAAGCTTTGTTGAGGTATTAATAGGAATCGAGGAATCCTTGATATTCTCCAAACTAAATTTCTTCAATATTTGTCTAGTGTACATCTCTTGATGAATAAATATCTTATACTGTGGTTGTTTGATTTGTAACCTCAAGAAGAAGTTCAATTTTCTCATGAGTGACATCTCGAATTCGGCCTGCATCAAGCTTGAAAACTTTTGATAATATTTTTCATTGGTTGCACAAAAAACAATATCATCAACACAAATCTGTGCAACTAAATTAACATATCTTCTTCATAATGCTTCATGAATAGAATAGTGTCAACTTTTCCTCTTTGAAAATTTTTTTTAATTAAAAATTGACTTAATCTCTCATACCAAGCACAAGAAGCCTATTTAAGACTATACAATGCTTTTGTCAACTTAAACACATAATTTGATTTAAATAGATCTTCAAATCCCAAGTGTTACTCAACATATACTTCTTCTTTTATGAAACCATGTAAAAAAACACTTTTGACATCCATCTGATACAATTTGAAATTTTTCAAGCAAGCAAATGCAAGAAGTAATCTTATAGCTTCTAACATAGCCATAAGAGCATAAGTTTTATCGTAATCTATTCCTTCTTCCTAGAATATCCTTTAACAACCAAACGAATTTTATTTCTTGCTAATTTTCCTTGTTCATCCAACTTATTCTAGAAAACCCATTTAGTGCCTATAACTGACTTATCCTTAAGTCTTGAAACTAAATTCCATACTTGACTTCTCTGAAGTTGACTAAGTTCCTCCCGTATGCCTAAGATCCAATTATTATCATTTAAAGCTTCATCAACTGAAGTAGGTTCAATTTCATATATTAAAGCAAAATAATTTTCAAAATTTTGTAAGCTTGATCTTATTCTTATTCTAAACCTAACATTACCAATCACAAGTTCAGGAGGATGATCTAGTTTAAATCTAAGTATTGATGGTATATTCAAAACCTTCTCGCTTACCTTCTAAACGAGTTTTAGCAAACATGTTAGTAATCTTTGAAGAACTTTCTGATCCCGATTCTGTTTTAGACATATTAAGCATTCTTAAAGTTTCTAATATTTCTTTTGATGGAGATTCTGACTAACTTTCTGAATCATGTTATGTAGAACTCATTTTATTTGAGGCAATTGGAAGTTCATCATTTAATTCTTCATTGCCTACTTTTTCAACATACTTAACGTTTATTGATTCTTCTACGACTTTTATTACTTTATTCTATACTCAATATGTCTTTGAGTTCAAAGAGTAGCCCAAAAATATGGCTTCATCAGCTCTCTCTTCAAACTTTTCCAATAGTTTTCCTATTTTCTTTACAAAACACTTACAACTAAATGTGTGAAAATATAAAACAATAAGTTTTCTTCCTTTATAAATCTCATAAGTAATTTTATTTGTTAAAGGTCTGATATATATTTGATTTATAATGTAACAAGCCATTAATGCTGCTTTAGCCCAAAAATGATCTGCTATACCACTTTCATTAAATAGTGTATTCGTCATTTCTTAAATAGTCCTATATTTGCGTTCTACTACTCTAATCTGTTGTGAAGTGTAAGGTACATAAAAGTTATGAGTGATACCATTTTCTTCATAAAAAGAGATAAAATCAGAACTTTTAAATTCTCTTCCATGATCAGTCTGTAGACTAATGATGAAGAGGCCTTTTTCGTTTTAAGCTCTTTTGGAAAATATTTCAAAACTTTTAAACTCATAACTTTTATGATGCAAGAACAAAATCCAAGTAAATCTTGAGAAATCATCTACTATAACAAGTCTATATTTATTCTTTTCAAGACTTAGAGTGCAAGTTAGACCAAACAAGTCCAATGCAACAACTCTAAAGGTTTTTTAGTAGATATAATTTTCTTACTTTTGTGTGATGATAAACTCATCTTATTATTTAAACAAGCAGCACAACAAATATTTTCATGAGCATGCAATTTTGGTAAACCTTTAATTAAATTCTTTTTAGATAATTTCTGAAGTTAGGGAAAATTTACATATCCTAACATTTTGTGCTAAAGTATAGTGTTATCGTTCATAGAGATAAAGCAACTTTCAAAAGATACTTCCGATGGTTTAATTAAATAAATATTCTTCCTTCTGAATCCTTCAAACAACTTTAATCCATTTTTATCAAAACCAATAAACTTGTCACATTCAAATGTTATTCTATATCCTTTGTTACACAATTGACTTATGCTTAACAAGTTATGAGTCAGTTCTTTAACCAATGATGCATTTTCAATTGTGTGTGATGACAAACCAATTGTACCTACCACAATTATTTTACATTTTCCATTATCACCAAATTTCACGTACACATATTCTTTCCATTCCAAACTTGTGAACAACGAAGTATCACCAATCATATGTCTTGAGCATTCACTGTCAAGATACCGTGTTTCTTTTAGCTTAACTTTGTGTTCTTGTAACCATCATAACATAATCAAATGTGTTTACCAACCCAACAAAGCTTAGGTTCATGAAAATTGAAGCTCGATTTTTGAATTAAACCTTGATTTTTGCTAAGTTTGTATTTTTTTTTTTCAAAAAGCAATATTTCTCTATGTGTCTTAGTTTATTACAAAAAAAAAAAAAGAAAAAGAAAAAGAAAACACATAAGGTCTTTAGCCATTATACCTATCACTTATCACTTTCCTTTTGCTCAGATTTTTTCTGACATATCCTCTATTCAACCTTACATTGTACCCTCTAAAAAGATCCTTATCATTGCTTTGAGAGTACTGTTTGTTGTACCTTCTAACAAGTTGAACCATTTTACCTTTATCCTTTTCTTTAACCGTTTCTTGATTTTCACTTTCTGATTTGACAAACACTATTTCTCTCTTTGTTTTAGATGTTTCTATAAATTCAAAACCAAGTCCAGATTTTGAATTATCCAGTCTTTGACTAGAGACTTTTCATCAAATTTTAAAATGTGTTTTTGATTGACTTAGATAAGTCCTCTATATGATTTTTCAGATTTTTAATTTCTTCTTTCAAAATAAGATTTTCATTTACTAAAGCTTCTCGAACAATATGCAATCCTTCGAAATTATTTTTCAAGAAATCATTTTCATCTGCCAACAATTGATTTGTTCAATTAAGAACTTACTTTTCATTTTTTAATGTCTTCACTTCTCATATAAGGTTAGAGGTCTTGTCGTTTGCCTTAGAAAGAGCTTTAAGCAATTTATTAATTTTAGCACATATATCATCAAGTATTTCTATGCCAGAGTCAGAATTAGTTTCAAAATCTACCTCAGAGAGTACCATAAAACACAAATTTACTTCTTGACATTCTTATAAACTATCTAACTTAATCTCTAAATCTTCCAAATCACTCCATGTAATTATCAAAGATTTTCATTTCTTCTTGTATTTCTCCATCTTCTTGATAACATCAGACATTCATACTTATTATGTCCCGGCCTTTTGCATTCATAGCATATAATTTCCTTTTTGAACCTTTTTTCCTTCTTTTCTTTGATCGCCTTACCTACATCATTAAACTGACTTTTATTTGAAGAAAATCTTTTAATAAAGGTTTTCTTACATTTTTTCTTTAGCCATTTGTTGAGTTTCTTCAGTAGCAGTGCCACATCCTCGTCCTCTTCCTCAAACAAGTATTCTTCTTCAGAATCAACGTCTATTTCTTTGGCCTTAGAAGTTATGGCCTTCTTCTCTATATCTTCTAAAGTACTCTCTCATTTAAGAAAATTAGTTTCATATGCCATAAGTTTGCTGTGCAATTGGCTTAATGTAAGTCTTTTCATATCACAAGCCTCTTCTATGGTAGTTTCTTTAACATTCCAGACTTTGGGAGGAAAATTCATCATCTTGCATACCATATCTGTATTAATAATTATTTTGCCAAGAGAAGACAATTCATTAATTATAGCAGTGAATCTACTAAAGGGGTCCTTGATTTCTTCACCAAGAAGAATTCAAAAGGTTTCATATTATTAAACTAGTAAGTTAATTCTTATGTCCTTGATTGTCTTAGTGCCTTCATAAGTTTGCATCAAGATGCCCCATATGTCTTTAACTATAGCATAAGAAGCAATTAGATAAAATTCTGAATGTACAATAGTATCAAGAGTAAATTCGTAGCTTTTGAGTTATGTTCAACTTTAGTGATATCCTCATTTGATGTAATAATGATTAGAACTTTAAGATCTTCAATTGAGATGATTTACTAAGCCTGATAGTTAGATGCCTTCATAGAAGTCTCCATCCTGAATTTCTACTAAGGAAAATCAGTTCCATCAAACAATAGTGTCTTACCGAGTTGAACTATTAAATTATCACTTAATTCACGCATGATCTTAAACTTTAGATGATATTAGAGCATGACTCTAACACCAATTGTTAGTCTTGTATAAGATATCAAAAGGGAGGGTGAATTGATATTTTTAGAAAATTTTAGAAACTTTTTCAATGTAGATTGAAATTACCCCTCTTAATAACTTAATTTGGTAAATAGTGGTACTTTAATAATTTAACACACGAATAATAACACGAATAAATAGTTCAAAGTAAAAGAGATAGGGATGAGAAAATTAAGCTTAGGATTTAAAGAGCTTCAACCTTATGCTTACTATTCTCTTCTAGCTTCACTGCTGAGGACCCGATCTTCCTCACCAGCATCGTTCCACTTGTTCCACTATATCAAAAACAAAACAAAACAAAAGAAGTTTACAAGTTTCTGCTACACTTGGCCTTTACAACTTTCTACTCTACCTATCTAGCTTTTCTACAATTTAGGCTAATTACAAATCTACAAAGTACAATCAACCTTTTCTCTAACAAGACTCAAAAATGTTTACAAAACAAAATTGAGAACAATAATATAAATTTCAAATAGTTTGGCACGAAAATAGAAATGAGAACTATTAAATGTGCAGCTTTAGTTCGACTTTCTAAAGTAGTCTTTGAAAAGTGTTATGTGCTTTTTTAGATAATAGGCAATGATCACAATTAATGTATATTTTTTTTCTTTCTCAGAATTAATGTTGAATATTTTGAATCATATCTTCTTTTATACTGGAGTCCTTCGACGGCTAGATTGTTGATAATTATATTCACCTTATGTTTATCCAATCCTAATGTTCAGAGATAATCTATAAATATTTTGAGAAAATCTTGGATTTTGAAATTCAACTTGATCTTATCTTGGTTAGATCTCCCTGACGGATGCTTTGATCAGTAACTCCAGATAAGCTTAAGTTTTGAATTTGATACTCCTTAGTTTTCAAAATCAGCTTCATCCTTATCTAATCTTAGATTTTTTGTTGTTATTTGAATATCTCTAAGAAATTAATTATCTTAAAAATAATCCCCGTGGATCTTAATTCCAACTTAAGTGAAATGAGATTAAGTGTATTTCCCTAATACACCGAATCTAGTGGAGCTATTGCTTGTTCACTTCAAATCCGATGTCTTATTTTTCTTTTAAATTTCATACTTCTAGTTCAACCGCTTAAATAACATTCTAAAGATGTCTCGGTCTGTTTATCTCCAAAATCTTTAAAGAGCTTTTTGAAGTATTTACTGAATCTTCTTTTACGAGCTTCCGAAACATTCTCTAAATACTTTCCAAACTTGTTTCTTTTTCAAGTAATTCAGACCTTCTGAAAAAGTCTTTGAAAAAACCTCAATTTAAACATTCTAATAAACTATCTAAATACTTGCACACTTATTAGTACATTAGTGTTACACTCTTTTTATTATCATCAAAATTCATAAGAGATGCTTAACACTTTTAAATTGCATTATAACTATTAATCTATCATTTAATTAAAGCTTGTTAAATGACCTTAATTTTTTTATGAGTTTGAATCTTTATTATTCCTAAATTGTCTAATTAATTGTGAAAATTCCAAAATTTTAACCCATTTCATCATATTTTCAAGTGAACTTGAGATTTTATCCTTTTCTAATCCATTTTTAAGTAGTTTATGTTAAATATCATCTAATATTAATAAGAAAATTAATACAATCATATTTCATCATAAAAAAAAGTCCTAAATTATTTCACATGCTAAACATTTTTTATTTAAAAAAATAATTTTAACCAAAAATTTAATAAATTATATCATAAAACCTTAATAATTACAAATTTAGGTTACAAAGTCAAAATAGTTAATTCTAAGTATGAAAAGCATGTATCGTCAAAAAGAACTTAAAAGTTTTATTAAAAATAGGTTTTAACAAATTATCACATAAATTGCATATTTAAGCCACAAATAACCACAAAATGAAATAAATCAATAGCTTAATTTTTTATGTGTAAAAGAATTTCATAATAAACTACATCGTTATTGCATATAATATAAAAATGATGTAGAAACAACATTAGCAAGATATGTAGATAAATATTACATTTTAAGTCCAAAACACCTTACGGTTTAAAATATATAATACAACACAGTATATCAAAAAATTAGAATTGCAATAATTATTTAGGGTAAAAGTTACGTATGACTAACAAAAATGAAAGAAAACCATTAGTTATGCTTTTTTTTGTAATATCTAGAAAAATGTAACTCTAAATCTTTTCAAAACAAGGGCATGATGGTAATTAACCTTTAAGGGAAAGGGTACTTTTGGTTAATTTGCAAGATTCAAACCCCTCCCCTTATTTGCCTAACATTTCCTCTCCTTCCTTTCTTTTTTATTTTTCCCCTTTCCCTTCACCTTTCTCTTCTTCCCCTTAGTAGTTTATGCATCTCCTTATCTAGAAACCTCAAGAATAGAGTTTATTTCACAAGTTTAATTAAGAAAATCAAAAGAAAACTTTATCTTTAAGGGCATTTCTTTGAGTAAGTATGAAGTTTAATGCTTTTATTGTCTTCATTCTTTTTAGCGTTTGAAATGTATGAGTTGGCTTTCTTCTCTATAGATTATATAAGTTTATGCATGTAATGTGTTGTTTTTGCAAGTTTTGAGTAAGTCTCTTACCTACTTGTTCTTTCTTTAAAGATGTTGATGTTAGAGAGTGCAATTTTGATAAGTGAGAGTGATTCATAGATGTTATAGTTGAAGTTGTTTAAGGATGTTTAGTATAAGAAAGGTTGTTGTCACCTACTTCATCAAGTTGAGGAAGGATGTAAGTAAGTAAGGTGACGAAGAAGTAGTTCTGTATGTATCGAAAGTGGGATTCTACAAGGCTGCAAAAATTGTTGTTACCGTCTAACCAGTAGCAATACTACCATATATCCAATTGTAATCCATAATGGCTATACATAGCTAAAGTGAACTAGCCAAATAGTAGATCATAGATCGTTCAGCTGGTTCATGTAAACCATTGTCTCTAAGTTTTTTCCTTCTCTGTACCTACTACTAATCATGATATGTCATCATGGATGAACACATAGGACAATATCACCTAAAAACAAAATATATGGGGTCCAACTAAGCTATAATAAAAAATTTTATAGATTTAGTAAGGGTTTTAGCTATTCGTAAGTTTCACATATGGATATGATGCACTAAATGAAAACTATACGTTCTAAGTAATGCTTTGATATGATGTACAGAGTAATTATTAAGATTACTCACTATAGTCCTTACCAAAGAGACTAATAAGAGCTAAAAAAGAGAAGAACTTTCTTAAGAAAACATTTAAAGTATATTCATGATAATGGAATAAGTTTGCTACATTACATATATAAGCCTAGGGGCATTTTAGTAAATAAAACAAAATATAAGTTATCCTAATAGCATTCTTGTAAATAAGATAAAATGAGAAGTAAATGAGTTACTTGGATGAGCTATTCTAATGAGTTAAGCGGTTCTTAATGACCTATCTTAGGATAGTCAAGACCTAGCTAACCTGACCTAGCCAACCTCTCAAGCTACTGAGTTGACCTAGCCAACCTAATTGTCCAAACCGAGTTGACTTGATTTGGATGAGTTAACCTAATCTATCTAAGCTAACTTGATCTATTCAAGTCAACTTATTATTAAGGAGCTCTCTAGCAAGTTTTCACATGAGCTCATGAATAGGTCTTTACACGAGCATACCAATAGGTCTTTAACACATGAATAGCTCATAAACAAGTCTTCCTTCCATCCTAAAATACCACTTAATGTATAAAGAGCTGAATAATTTACCAAGATCTTTAAGGTTAAGTCATAAAGTCTACTAACTTACAATATTGAGGTTGGGACAGTACATTAGAGCTTATCAAAATCACAAACAATAATAATTAATATATTAATTAATAATATTTAGATTAAATATAATTAATTCCTAGACTTTAATAATTTACTCTTACTTCTAGATTATTTTCAACTAAATGATCTTTTATTATTAAAAAAAAAAAAAACTCCAACTATTCTCTCATTAGGTTATATCACACACACACACACACACACACACACACACACACATATATATATATATATATCTTAGTTTAACCTAATCTAGTTTATACATATTAGATGGATGATTAGTTTAAGCTTGCATATGACTTGTGTATGCTTGACATATGTATATGATTATGGTACTTACATATTGGGCATTAGTTCTCTCCTTATGGGACTTAGTTTTTCAGCTATAAGTATGTCAAACAAGCATATTGCTTATGAATAGGTTGGATTAGAGGATATTCAAGATTGGTAAGACATTAAATACTACTATATTTATGAGGACTAGTATATGATAGTTGTATCCAATTGCTAGACATGTTGTTAGGTTGTTTATGTTTTAGACATGTAACTCCTATTATTTGATTCTCATTCAGTTGTTCCATGTTGTTAAGATAGACTTTACTTCTATTAGTCGGATTGGTTTTCTATTTTGATGGTTGGTTAGTTGTACAGAAGCATAGAATCTAGCTATCTGATCTATTTCGTTAGTGGATGTAGAGTGAGATCATATGAGCTACTCAATTTTTTTGCATAATGAATTGTGCTTATTAAGAGTCGACAATTCTTACAGGTTATCTATAGATATTAGATAGAAATTAAGCCTTTGAGTGTCATTACTCATAATGTAATAGGTTCCAAGGCATTACACTTTCTTTTTTTCCTTCTTTCTCCTAGCATCTTCTTTTGTTCTCTAACATCCTCTTTGGTAGCTCCTTATAGCGATGATGGTGGCACTCTTGGGTACAGTAATGTGTTAACCAAAAAGATCATTTAGTGCTTAGCTTTGGTAGGAGGTACATGATTTTAGAAAATGAATAAATTACGAAACATTTTTGTTTGTTTTAGGTTAAGCAATCCAAATTTTTCATTTTCTTTCTTTATTCAAGAATATGACTATCTAGAATCGTAACTAATATGCAGTGGGTCTCGAACCAAGAATGAGGCAATCAAGGTTCGAATGAGAACAATAAATAGAAAGTCAAAATGGGGGTTTTGACAATAAATGTGTATGGATATCACACACCAAGATACAAATACAATCAAAGATTAAGCTTAACATTGGGTTTGTTACAATTCACGAATACTAAATGTCACTCGAGTTTCAAATGAGAGGTTAGATGTAACTCATTAACTCACTCAAATCAAAGGTTTCACTACAATCTTAAGAACGAAATTGATAAGAACACGACAAAAATTTAAGAGTTAATCGACACTCAAGAATCTAGCAAATACAAGCTCTAAAAGCTCAAAAATCTCAAAGATAACCTTACTCGAAAAAGGAAAGATCTAAGTGTGTATATGTTCTTCACTGTCTGATGATCTCTCTACTAAATTACAAATGTTACTATTTATAGCAAGTCCTAAAACCCTAATGGTAAAAGTGTAAATAATATAGAAGACCTTAAATCCTAAAGAATGAGCTTATAATTCAAAATAAATAAAATATGTATAAGAATACAAAATTGTGCATTTAACAAAAGAAGTCTGCATGCAATCATTCAACTTGTCTTAGAAGGAGCAAGATTTAAACTAGATAAGGTCGATAGTTGAATATTCGGCTTCAAGGAGGAGTTCTTGAAGTCTCGCAGTACTTCACTGAGATACCTAAAAAGTCAACCCACAATTGCCGAATACTAGAATTAGTCGTTACTAATCTCTCTATGCCGTGCTAAGTGGATATTCAACCTTGAGTCCTTAGCTGTATGGTATCTCATCTTCTCGGTAGACAACAAACTTAATGCCTAGTGGCTCCTTTCCTTCCTTTTAGCCTTCTAGTATTAGCTCAGCTTCGACTTTAAACAAATCGACCTTAAGTTAGAACAGGTCGACTTAAGCTTCTAGCAAGTCAACATCAGCTTAGAACAGGTCAACCTCAACTTAGAACAAGTTAACCTTGACTTGGAGATAGTCGCAGGCTGATTCCTGTCAATGATTATCCATGAGCTTAGAGAACATTAAGAATCAAAATTAAAATTACTCCATTTCATTTAATAGTCAAATTTCTCTCTCTAGCCCTTCGGCTAAAACTTCCACCATTTCTCTCTACTATATTTCATCTCATTCCAAGCGAACTGGAATTCTCATCTCGATTCCATCTATGCACTCCATCAAGAAAAACCCAAGCTTTGTTCAAGAATTGATTGAAAACCCCTTTGAATACAAAACACAATTTGAACAATATAGGGTTTCCTCATAAACCCATTGCCTTAAGACTAGTTAGCACCACTAAAGTGATCACCTCTACCAACTTAGATGTCTAACATAAGCACAACCATCTACAATCACATTACCATTATGCATGAAGCCCTCTTCATTTTTCATTAATGGTAAGTGCAAGTATTATTCTTTTTTATTTTCTTTTTCATATTCTTCTTTTTATTTCCTTTTATTGTAGCATTCCTTCCAAGCAATTCCACAGTTCCTTCCCTAAGAACGAATTCCAATGTATTTCAATGTGATTCCAAGTGTCATCCTCTTTACAATTTTTACTTGTACATGATTATATAAGACTTGGTGAGATACAATAATTATAGCACAATTTACACATGCATTATATATAGAGAGTTTATTACAATTACGTGACTTGTGTTGCAATAGTTTTGTGATTTTGTAGTTTTTTGTTAATGATACTTTAAGAACATGTGGTACACTTTTATTAGCTAATTCAATAATTAAATAAATTATAGAAATAAATATAATTAAAAATTATTAAAAATATATTAAGTACATATAAAAAGAAAAAAAATCTAACAAAAAGTTTTTTTTTTTAAAAAATAAGGAGAGAGAGAAAAGTGGCTGCCACTTCACTTGCTAGCCACTTTCAACCTTAAGGTGACCAGCAAGTAGCCTTTTAGCCACCACAAGTCACAAGCCACATTTGTGTAGGTTGTACAACTCAAAAGTGGTGATGCACAGCTACTCACCAATCCAAAAATTTAAAAAAATAATAATAATAAGCAAAAGAACACCAAAACCCGATAAGTTGAAGTCGGGTCACATGACCTATGGTGGCAAAAAGGCCACATGTCAACCATCAACTCGCACAACCACCACCCTTCACCCCTACCCCAAAAATCCCCCTACCTTTGAGTGGCCAATAAGTGAAGTGGTAGCCACTTCTCCCTTTCTTTTAATTTTTTTTTATTTTGTACTTTTTTTATATTTACTTAATATATTTTTTAATAATTTCTTATTATATTTATTTCTATAATTTATTTTATTATTGAATCAATCAATGAAATGTACCACATGTCCTTTAAAATATCATTAACAAAAAACTAGAAAATATGAGTCATGTTTTTGTCAAGAAAAAATAACTTAGGTCACTATTACATATAGTGTATATATTGTCATCTCCAACGATGAATCATATAGCAATTAAAGATTTTCTACATGATGCATGCATTGATTGTTCATCGACATCCCGCGTCTAATAAGTTGGTCAAGAATGAAACGTGAGAAAATTAAACTAACATATCTGTACTAATAACAAACATGAACCCTAATATGTTGCCGTCCTGAATTAAGAACAGGTCAAAAAAACCATACTATTTTCTTGTCTCATATGTTGTGTCCGCCGGCACAATGATCCATAAATCTCTCTAATTAAATACTAATTCAGCACTACATATAGTTGGACTTTAGTTTAGCTTTAATTGACCATATAATACCAGTTTTGCCTATACATACATTTCTAGTCTCTTCTTCTCCTACATTTCACTGCTCAAACATGGTTTTGTCGAAAATGGAGGATGTCCATAGTTAAGTCTTAACATGATGTCGAAGACTTCATAAATCATACTTGTATTAGCAAAAAAAAGAAGAAAAAAAAAATGGAGATTAAATCATACCCTTACGATGCTGCGTCTCCAGGACCAGTCACTTCAGTATCCCCTCCAATGCAGTCTCAGAAGAAGCATAGACAAGGACATTTATTGGTAGGACTTATGATTGCCTTGTCTGTAATTTTATTGGGTGCTTTGTTTTACATTTTCTACAGAAGGAAGCTCCTTCCATTGATTCGAATGCAGAAAATGAAAGGTGAAATTTCGGTTTGACTATGCTATTGCTGATATATTTTTATAATTTGATTATACGTGTGATGTTGTTTATAGTGGACAACGAAATCCTTTCTTTCGTTTAGATTCAAAATAAATGTTATCCGACCTTTAAAATTAGGGTTTTAGAGACTGTTGCGCAAACTTCTTAGAGGAGAAAACATAAGAATTTTATGCTAATGATAATATGTTACTTTATATGAAAACCTATGTATTTTTTGAGAAAATTTTATGCGTTTAGAAGAAAGTGAACCGTGCCAGCTTCTCTTATAATTTCTCTTGGGCAATATATACGAAATATATTCGTAATAAAAAGTTAGCGGTTTTACTTACATAAAAGTTATTCGTAATTTCATGATTCTAGTAGTTAGTGCCAATGACCTATAATAATATAATCATGGTTAATCTCTTTATAGACGTGGAATTCGAGAAATGTCGTTACATAAATAAGTCTCGCGCTGTATATAACTATATAGAAATAATACATAAATAACACTATAAGACTTAAAAGGAAAATATATAACTAGAAAGAGAAACAGATAATTTCAATACTTCAAATACATTGGTGACACGAGAGAGTGCTATTGAATATTGACCTCTATGTTATTGGTCAAGTATCAACTCGTTCTTAATTTGAGTTTTCTTCAATTTTTGAGAGCAGACATATCACAGCTTTGCAAGGCTTTTTTGATCATTAGATCTTAGCAAACAAAAAGGCATAATTGAATATTTATAAACTCTTGATTTAATTATATCTATAAGATAATATTGACAATTGTTAGATGAGATTAAACTTACTTATTTCAAAATTATCTTAATAAGCTAGCAATGGCACGAAAATCAGTAACCTAGCTTTCTAAGTGTGCAAGCCTACCTAAAAAGGATCAGAGCATATAAATTAGTCTAATGATTCCTATTCTAGGACCACTAAACTAAATCTCCTTAAATGATTTTAGTTTTCTGAATTCTATTGCTTGACTTAAGGAGTTAAGCCTAAGTTTGCAATAATGGGCCTCATTCAATATTTTAATTTGATAAATTCAACCTTTTACACCCTTCAATAGGAAAATCAATGCTTTCAAAAACTACTACAAGTACTTTTAAAAAATTGCTACATGTTAGAATATAATTAATATTTATTGCTCATACTTTTTGCATTGAAAACTTTCATGATTTCATTGTATATAAATGAAATTTCTTATATATTTCATATACAGGTACAACAGCAGCACTACTTATAATACGGTGAAATTACATGCATACAATCACTAAAAGATTTTTAATGCACTTGCATATACTAATGTACAAAATCTTTTTTTCTCGTAACTTATGATAGGAAGTAATGAAGAAGATGAGAAGATAGCCCTAAGGCGGTTTCATATGGAAGAGATAATAAAGGCAACAAAAAATTTTAGTCAAGAGTGTCTATTAGGATCCGGTGCATTTGGAAATGTTTATAGAGGAAATTTCGACGTGGAAGGAATATTAGCTATCAAGAGACCTCATGCAAATTCTTACCAAAGCATTGAGGAATTTAGAAATGGTATATCCTTCTTAATTATTTTATCAGGTTCGATCACATTGTTCTTATGATAATCCTGATTATTACAATAAATAGGGAATGTTATACATCAACAGTTCATTCTTCGAAATTACAAGTGACTAAAGTTCTGCTGCGATTTCTTCAACAGAAGTAAGACTGATTTCAAACGTTAAGCATAGGAACCTCGTTGACTTAGTTGGATATAGCGAAGAACCAGGTAATTATTATTTATAATTAAACATTTTTACAGTATAATTATTATGGAGTACATAAATAACTCCCTCATTTTACGTTTTTAATTGCAAAATCTAGAGTCTTATTAATGTGTCTGCTTGTCTTGATGCAGGGGAAAAAGGTGTCAAGGTGCTTGTATATGAATATGTTCCCAATGGCTCTTTGCTTGAATATATTAAGGGTAAATTTTCTATGAGTTGTGATAAACATCTCGAATATAGTTCTTGAAAGAGAGAGCCATATAAATCAATATTTGATATTTAAATTGTTATACTTTATCTTATATAAAAAACAGCAATTGAATTTCCAATGACTAAATCTTGCATCATTTTTTTTTTCTTTTTCTATCGATTTCCTCCCTCCTATCTATATCGTCTACAAATATATAGTTAGGGTTTGATTCTTGAATTAACAAGCAAAGATATCTTAATTTCTTTAAAATGTCTTGCCATGAAGGTAGCAGAGAAATGGTCTTGACTTGGAGGCAAAGAGTAAACTTGGCAATTGGAGCAGCACAAGGTAGCTTCCTCCTATAAAATAATAATAATTTATTAAGAAAGAAAAAATGCAACAACAATATTATCTTTTTGATTATTAGAAATTGAAATTTTTCTTTCATACGTTAAATACATAATGCATCAAGCTAACAAACCACTAGATTTGTCAGCTTCCTTCACATCTTTTGTATTGTCCATTCTGAATATTTTATGTTTTAAGAAATTGAATAGTTGTACTCAAATCTATTTCATTTCTAAGAAGATTCTAAAGTGAAGATTCCTTTTTTATCAAAAAAATCTTTATTTATATAAAAATAATGCCCACTGGGGGAACTTTTGTGAATTAAAATCAACTAAATGAAAAATCTATTTTATAAGGATATATAATAGGCTTCTTTTTTTTTTTTTTTTTTGAGGATTTGGGTGTACATGGACTTTTACTTTGATTTTCTTTTTATCTTTTTTGTGTTAAAAAACAGAAATAACCAAACAAAACCCAGATTTGAATCCCCTTAATTTTTTTCCCTTCAATTTCTGTGATATCATAATGATATTGTTTAGATTTTTATAGTACCTTATAATATTATAATGATGTCAATTTCTTTCTTTAAATTTTAACCCTTAATTCGTAATTATATTTTAATGGGATAAATCGAAGAAAACTGAGAAAAAGTAAATTGAGAGCATTCATTTGCAATAGACTCCATACACTACAAATCTAATGATCAATCAAACTATACTCGTGGTGTAACTAAGATTGTTTATGGATATTGAATGACGATTCCATTTGCAAATTAGGATTAGGCTTTTTGCACTTTATATTTAACGACCTCGTGTATAATACTAAAGAAAACATGTTTATTTGACCGTACAATCCCATATTTCACTTGCTGTAGTTTTTCAAGCCTTTCCTAGAAGTTAGGATATCTGGACAAAATTCACATATAATGGAAGGACTAAGGAGTCATATAGTTAATATTAAGGAGTTAACGAGGTAGTTTTTCTATATCCATCTTTTCAATGTAGAAAACGCTATATGGATATCTTATCAATTTCAAATCGTTGAATTTTTATTTGATTTTAAGCTCCTTCAACTTGTAGGTACATACATCGTGATTGTATATTCTATTTCTTACATACAGCCGCATACATCATTTTTTCTTCTTTTTTTTTTTTTCCCCCATAAATTAACATGAGATAGACTTTGTAGATTGTACTTTCCACTGCGTATTCATTATGGGTCACGGGCATCTCAATACTAACATCATGGGTTGTAACCTGTTGATCCAAATACAAACACTTTAGCTGAATGAGTCGTATATTGTCAATCCATCTGCTAACAAGTTGTGTTATTATCATCCCAACTTAACCAACTAAATCGTTTGGCAAGGTTCGATTCGGCCCACCTTATGGCTTTATGAGGAATTCTTAATTCGTTGCGGTTCAATTTACAATTGAGCCTATTGATGAGTCAGAGTCAAGTTCATATTGCATGTTGACCCTAACAAAACCAATTACTTAATGAGCCGATCCGAAATTATCCAATTAACTACCGAATTATATTGATACCCTATTATATTGATTGGGTTTGACTGCACCTGCACTGACGATACTAATGCATTTTTCATTTGCTTCTTCCTTTAGGCATTGCTCATTTGCATGAAGGTATGAAGCCAAGCATAATCCACCGTGATATTAAGCCGAGCAATATCTTAATAGGAGATGGGTTTGAAGCAAAAGTTTCAGATTTCGGGCTAAGTCGATCTGGTCCGCCAGGGGACGAATCTCATGTTACTAGCCAAGTTAAAGGAACACCAGGCTACATTGATCCAGCATATTGTTCAAGTTTCCACCTCACACCATTTACAGACGTCTACAGCTTTGGTGTTATACTTCTGCAACTTGTAGCTGCCCGGCCTGCCGTCCGCACAGGAAGAAGCAAGTCTAATTATCATATCATTGACTGGGTAGGGATCTATTCCCGGATTTTCTAAATCATCATGCTTACATCCCTCAACAAATATTGATATCGCAAAATTTCTTGTCCAATACAAAATCAAGTTAGTCTTTTATCTCAATATACACTCGAAAATCTTCTGCTTATCACTTAATACGGGTCCTTTCTCGACTAATTTGATCTTCCAACGATTAATCACTGGGGCGACAAATTAGCATATGAAGTAATTACAATAGTATGATCGTAACGATTGACTTACATGAAAAAATAATAATAATAATTCGTTTCAATATTTCTCGAGCAATGTAGATGTACAAATTAGCATATCAAGTTAGTCTTTTATCTATATATACACTCGAAAATCTTCAATATTTCTTGAAATTTTTGTTTCAATATTTTCCGATTCGTCTCCATGAAAAAAAAGTCGTATATAACTGAGTAAATTTGCATCAAATGTTGCAGGTTAGGCCTAGCTTAGAGAGGGGAAGTGTAGAAGAAATACTGGATTCTAATCTTTTGTCCAAACCATGCAACATGGAAGTGATGCTAAAAATGGGACAACTTGGTTTAAGATGTGTCGAGAAATCGCCCAAGCAACGCCCTACAATGACTCAAGTGTGGCAGGAACTGGAATCAGCACTTTATTCAAATGATGGTTTCACCCCAATAAACTCTTCCAGGAGCTTCCAGAGATCAAACGGTGGATCCCCTCCATCATCAACTCATAACTTAGATTGCGATATTGGTACCTCTCAGGGCTTTGCAAGCATTGATGGTGTTGGATATCAGAGGTTCTTTATAGATATGGACAGTCTTTCGTTTCAGAGCGCAAGCTTGAGGTGCTTAGAGACGAATAGTATTAGCATGGAAACTGATGCTGACAATTTAAGAGGAATAGTGGAAGAAACAAGCATCAATGATCATGTTGGCTAATCTGATTTTCTAGTGTAAGTGAAACCTCAGCTTTGGGTAAATTTTAGTACGGTTTTAAGAACATTTTTGCTAGTCCCAAGGTTAGTACTAGATGGTTGAAACGAGAAATGCAGCAAGTTGGAAAGAATGTCACCTGCGAGCGCAGATGAATCCACCATAACAATACCTAAGGGTATTTGGAAAACATGTAAATTGCATATTCTGGAACGGTAATGCTAGCGATGGTTCTTCAGAAATGCCCAGGCAGTGAGCTTTGTTTCATTGACAAAGCCAAGGTCTTAGAGAACCCTCTACCAAGTTATTCTAGAAGGCGACGATGCACTGTACCTTGTACTAGTCACCAACTTGTCTTCCCCGATTCTTCATGAAACATACATGTTGAACAAGCTTTAGTCCTTTCCTCAAGTTCACTCCCTTGCAAGTATGCAATTTCCGCCTATCTTAAATCCTCTGCCAAATATAGACGGCTCAACCATCTCATGAAACTTTTTCATAGCTAACAACTTAATCCTGCCGCAAGAACTACCAACCAGGAACGGTTGCTCCTGCATTTAATGTTACAAATTCGCAGAAACTCACCACATCCGCTTGGAAGCAGTCACGCAACGCATCTGCCTCAAAAGATTCCCACTGCAGAACCGTGCTTGTTTATTCTGCCTAGAGGCGGATCTGGATGCCACAACACAATCCCAAAAATCATAAACCAGAAGGCTCACTGTTGACCCTACGCATTGCTAGCAAGTTCCAGAGCTTCATAGAGACCTGCCCACTCCAGATTGTAAGTTCTTGAGAAGTTGATCATTCACGATATAGCCCACCAGAAAATTCACCAAGTTTTGAAGCCTCAGAGAAGACTTGAATGTAAAATCCTCCAAACAATAAAAAGAAATACCTACAAGTTCCCGTACCATCTGCTAGCATCTTTGTCATACAATGCAGATGGTGCACCAATAGGTCTCTCCAGGGCACCAACAGCAACAATTCACTTTCATACAGTTAATTGATTCTCTCTTTGTCATGGCCACAAACGTACTGCACTACACAGACCACACTATATCGTTGTCCACAGGGCATTACTTAAAAAGGATTTCCCTATTTCCACAAACAACTTGTCAGCATGAATATGCAACATCCACATCCAAACCCACAGGCATTCACATATGCATCTTCCTTTTCTAACATCGGAGAGCTACTTTTGATTAATTCTACTCACCGGAAAACAGAACTTCAATTCTCGAGGAACATCCACATCCAACCCCATTGGCATTCACAAAGACATCTTCCTTTCTAACATTGCAATCAGAGCTACTTTTGATTAATTCTACTCACTGGAAAACAAACTTCATTCTTGATCATCCCCTGTTTTCTAATTTACAGAACGCAAAATTATAAATAAAGAAAAAAATTGAACATGTAAATGAGTGATCCTGGAGAAAGACTTGCCGTGCCTCTTTTAAAGTCTTTTCCTCCCGATTCCTTCTTTCTGAGATAAATAGAGTCTTGGGTTAAACATTAGGTTATACACCAACAATTTAAATATCAGACAGCAACTTGCCCCTCTTGCACGTGATTACCAAGCATGACAGAAAATTGTAGGGCACCATCTCAGTAAGGATAAGAAGCAACCATATCAGGTGTTACTAACATCCATCGGTGTGAGAGTTTTTGCAGGTAGGTGGATGCCTCCACCTCTCAAGGAAACAGTAGGGCCTCTGGTTGAGCTGGCTCTGCTAACTAGATTTGAGTCGAGAAATACAACCACTACCGTGATATCGTCATGGAAGTGCCGGCGGACACCACGGTCAATCTTCTTCAAATCTGAGTATCTCATTTCCCTTTTTTTAGCCGCTTCCTGTAATGCTGATTTGACAAGCCTCCGAGCAATTCCCTAAAAAAGCCAAAACTACTCTTTAGACTCCCTAACAAGACACTTTAACAAAAATCGACAAGATAGATCTATCCATGTTATAAGGCAATATCTTCAGTGGATTATAACAATTGCTTCCCATAGTTTTTTAGTGAATTTCAACCCCCTACCCCCCATACTGATCACCCGTCATGTAACTTATCAATCAATCGTAATTTACTCCTTCTTGGATTCTTAATTAAGAGAATGGATTCAAAACAGGTAGAATTAAGAGAGCACATAAAGCCATATATGCTTATACACTATGGCAGCTTCTTAAACCGTCTACTGGAAAAAATAGAAATAAGCTTATATCTAAAGATATAAAAACCATATACACTTAGGAAACCTGTTATGATCAAGCATGTTTAAAAAGTTAAATGAAATACGGGGCATGACCTATGAGAATCAGGTCTTACAGTCATGGAAAGTTTCCAAAGTCTTAGTTATGATGTTCTCCGCAATCTCCAAAATTCAATCATTCTTTATTGTCTAAGACATGCGATATGTGGAATCGAGCATTACTCCCTACTTTTTCATATTAGTGACACATCTTATCATTTTTCTTCAACGATCACATAATCAAGATTTGTTTCCAGAGGTACACCCAAAAGCTGACAACATAAATGCACAGAATAGAAATCCTCCATGTACAACCCACACGCATATATACTAAACCACGGGCTGAAAAACTCAGAAATCATATATATCATTTCAGAAATCCAATAACTTAATAAAACACAACTTGTAATAATCATACAGGCATGCAGGGAAATCTTCCCTATGGAAGCATGCCAAAGAAGCCAAAATAAACAATCACATCTTTATAAATATCAAAAACAACTGGTTTTATAATTCCATAATCACTGTCATCTAGCTTCTTTGAGCAAGTATTGTTTCATAATTTTGTCAACCCGAAAAAAAAAATAATAAAAAACAAAAAAAGAAAGAAAGAAAGAAAAAAGAATCAATAGAACTCGTGCATTCAGCCACTATAAAATGTGCATATACATCAGTATAATTGGCACTAATTTAGAGAAGAAAACTTGCAAAATACACTTGCATACTTGAAAGAGAAAAACACCTTGCTGAGGAAAATGAAGTGCTTAATGAGTAATGGGAAGATTATAGCTTTAAAAACAAACTTAAAAAAATAACAAATTTTCTACATCATCTTACATTGCGAGGGTGATTTTGGACAATATTGACTGCATTCTGATTGCTAAGGTGCTCCCACAGTCCATCAGAAGCAAATATAAGAAACTGGTCATGGGGTTGAAGATCCAGTGCTGTTATTGATGGCTCTGAGCTTAAAATTGGCCTTTTAAAAGGTTCACGGAGACGGAACTTCGCATACAGAGGCTCCCTGTTATACTCAGCCTTCTTTAGATACACATCACCTATCGACCTTGACACCTGCATTGAAAAGACTATGTTGGACAAACTCTAGTATCAAAGATTTTAAATTAAAACTGTATGACAGGATAAGTGCGAGGTGATGATATTACCATTGAGCTGCCAAGTATTTTTACTATTAATAGCTATTACTCTTTGTATTCATGAATAGGTTAGCATTTGTATTTTCTATGTATGTATAGCTTTAGGCTTGTTTCTGTGTTTCTTTATTTTGCAGGATACACTTCTAGAACTTGAATTAGTTGGTTACAGAAGCTTCTAGGTGTTTCCAACAAGGCCTAAAAGTAGGCTTGGTGAGGGAGAATGATCGGATTGTATAATTTTCAGAGTTAGTTTGAGAGCACATTTGCCCGAGAACTCACAGATGGCTTCAATAGAATTCCCCATTTTCACCCTAGAAGAGAACCATAGGTATAACAATTGGCACCATCAATGGTTAAGCATGCTCGGATAAGATGAGAATGGAGGTACAAGTTAATTTGGTGGAGAAAGGTGTCCCAAATCTACCTATTGAATCACATAATACACAACAATAAGTCAGACATCTAACTGAGGAGTTTCAGCCCTCTATAGTAGAAATTCATATGCTATTGTCGAATGTTGCTCCTAGTAATTCTCATCATGATGATCAAATTGCTTCACTCAAGGATGCCCAGATTGACATGGGGGATTCGTTGAAGGAGTGAGTACCTAATTACATGTTCGATCCACATCAGCATCAATATAATGTCGATCATAAGGATCCTTCCGTTCATCATAGTGGTAATTATCCTAGCCATAACAGGAGATCTTGTCATGGAGCTTCTCACGACAGTCACATTCTACCTCATTACCTCACTCTTCCTTGCAGAACTCTTCATAAATGTAATCTCACAGATCTCACACTCATGGTTCAAAAAGAGATCAGTGTCAAGCTTGTATGACAGGTGTTTGACATAATGTTACAGTCAAAGAAGGTGATGTTGCTCATACAAGTTTAGAACAATGGTGTCAAACAGCAGGAACTCTAGCTCCCTGCACTTTGGAAAAAGCAATGGAGTGGCCAACGTTGAGAACAAATTTAATTTGGGGTTTATTGTGTCATCTCACATGAGAAAGCACGATACTTGATGTCAAGCCAAATTCAAAGATTCTTCTTGAGCTCCATCATTATTCACATCACCAGTTGTAAGTGCTCAACCTTATTTCAAGGGCTAGCAGCCATCATGTGGTAGTCTGCAACATGCTATTAGTGTTTCCAACTCTAATCTTTTTACTTTCAATTCTCCAAGACCCATGCCTAATGCTGGTGTTAAAATGAATGGTTCAGTCATTGAAAACTCTAAAATTAAAGGTACAAAAGACAAAAGGAAATGTCACATGCCGGATTTTAAATAAGAAAAATAAAGACTTGTACTTTTAGTATAGTAGTTATTACTTCTTGTTCTTGTATAGACTAGCGTTTGTAACTTCTGTGCATGTAAACTCGAGGCTTGTGCTTTGTGTTTCTTTTATTTTGTAGGTTATACTTCTATAACTTTCATAGTTGATTACAGAAGTTTCTAGTTGTTTCTAATAAGGCCTATAAATAGGCTTGATGAGGGAGTGTAGGAAATAATGATCAAATTATATAACATTGAGAGCCAGTTTGAGAGCATATTTGCTCTTAAGGAGTCATAGCTCACTTCAGTGTAAAATTTACCTTCCACATCAATAAAATTCACACTACTTGCCCTTAAGGGGAACCACAGGTGTAACAAGTGAGTTATCATGCAAGCAGATGTTGTTGATTATCACACTTTGCAAGGAACCACACAAGTTCATGATCAAGACATATTTTAAGAAAAAGCAAGCAACACCATTAAACAGATACAGGACACAAAAAATCCAGCTATGCTACATCACAGACCACATATTCCTAAATCTTAGTCTCTTAGACATGGGACTATATATAAGTTTTTCTTACACAGGTCAAGCAACAAAGTCAAAGATGAACCTTATACCAAAGCACCTTATGCCTCATGTAAAATATAATAAAGAATGAGGCCAGAGCTATTTATACACAATACCCTGATTTAGGTAAACAAGTCTCAGTCCATTATAGGGGATCACAGGAACTTTCATAAATGCTCATTGGCTTGTTAGCAATAAGATAAGTTACAATCCCTGAATCATGTACATTTACATTCTGACCACCGCAGTTCTAGTCAGTCTCATCTCTAATCAATTCGTCTAAGAGAATATAGGGCAGTTTTACTTAGCTGCTATACCCACAATCAACAACTGCATTCAAGGCAGAATATTGTATTCATAACAAATTTTGGTGGTTTCCCCATTATGAAAAAATAAACACAGACATCAAGCATATCCATTCTGCCACCAATAGCATATAGCAACTTATAATCAGAAAGGGGGAAAAAAAGTCTGATACCTGTATGAGGCCCTTTACACGCCATACATTATGCTTCAAAACTACAATTTGAGAATCATCTGGATGCAAAGAATGCATCTCCTGTCGAACAGCCTCAATGGCAACGTTATGCTCGGAAGACAGCTGGATAGCGAGCACTTCGTCAGTTGCCTTGACAAGCCTTCCCAGCACAACACGAGAATCACCTAAGTTAGCAATGTAAAGACTCCCACCACTTATCACACCAACCAAGCAGCAAGATCCTACAGCAGCAATCTGAGGCTTCATTGGCCACTGTTTTGTTACCACAGAGAAAAAACCCTCCTCCGTTGCTTGATATGCCTTACGTATAACATCCACCGACATGGACTGCTGCTCTGTTGCAAACCCTGCAACAGGAAATTTAATTATTAAAAGTAGAACCATAACTCGCATGCAGCTAAATCACCAAATTCAGTAGAAAATTGAATGGAAACTTATTTTGAAGGTACTTTAAGCCACTTCATTACTACTGGATTGACCTAGATGACACATAGCTATTCACAGACACCAATATGTTGAAGCTGCAATGCAATTTATCACCTTGAACAATTTATAGTAATAAAAAAGTTCCTTACTTTTAAGATTCTGGAAGAGATTATCGTTGATATAACGAGACGTCTCTGGCCCACCATGACCATCATATATGCCAACAAACGTGCCATAAGGACCATCCTCAAGAAAACTCAAGGAGCCAGACTCAATTTGACTCTGATCTTCAAGCAAATTATTGGCCTGAACAACAGCCATAGAAAATTCACCGTTCAAGTGCTGCCCAGTATCTTTGTACCAAAGTAGCCCATCTTGGCGCCCTCCAGCCTCGGAACCCATGTGTGCATATTGATCCGAGGATGGCCGCCAGCAGGCCCTCAGAAAGCTTATCAACCTCGATAACATCCCTCATTTCACCAAGCAAGCCCTCAATTCCAGCTCAACATCCGAATTGGATGCAATATAAAGCTCCAACGAACCCACAATAGCCTCTATCCCCCTGCAGGTGAAACATGGTTCAAGATCAACATGATAAGACATGAATAAAACTACATAAAATCATAATTATCTCCACATAATCAACTGATGGGATCATGTGATTATCTAGAAAGTTCACATCTTTCATGTGGAGTACAATCAAAAACATTAATGATTAAACCCCCACCCCAAATATCCAAACCCAACAATTACAACAGTAACCTCATGTGATTACTACAAAAAAGCACGCACCTTTCATGTGGATTCATTCAAAATACTCAAAATCATGTCCTAAAATCCAAAACCCATTATTAAATTAAAACCAAAGCTCACAAAAAAGCATAAAATGATACAATAATAAATTAAAAACCCTAACTTTAACCACATGATCACTTCCCCAATTACTAAAACCCAGCAAATGAAAACACCCAATAACAAACTACAGCAACAATCAGAAAAACACCCAGAGGCGCATTAACGAAATAAAAATAAAAGAATAACAAAAAGGGGCAACTTGAATTTTAACTTACAGTACAATTAGGTATATGAAGTTGTGCTAGTTCAGTGATGAGAAGTTGATCGAGAGCAATGAAAAGGATTGAGATCTAAAATAAAACAGGTCAAAGCATATGGGTTTCGTACAGATCCGTCAAATCAAAAAGAGTCTATGGATAATAAGAAATGTTGGGGGGTTTGATTAAAAAGGTTCGAATTTTGTTCCTTTGCTAATCTTGTGGGTCTTTTGTGATATTGAAGCGGAAGAAGATAATAAAACAGGAAGAAGTTGGAGACTAGAATGAATAAGGGCTCTCTCTCTCTCTCTCTATCTATATATCTATCAATCTATATCCATCTATCTCTCCGTGTCAATCAGTGTGATTGAACCAACTGAAAATTTATGTTTCTCTCTCTATGGTTTTTTGGTCTCTCTGTCTCTCTCTCTCTAGTGTGTGCTTGAGACCAAAAGCCCTATAAAAGAGAACGAACAAAGCGATGGCTCAAAGCCAGCAGTGCATATGGGTAGCCCGCGGCAATGGGCTCCACGTATGTACAAATTAAAAAGTAATAATAAATATATAAATTTTTAAAAAATAATTAAATATATATGAAGAGTATTAAAAATATTGCTTTCTTAAGAATTGTAAAAGTTATGTTTAATTATTTTATAAGGTTTATATTTTATAACTTTATTGTAAAATTCTTTTTTTTTACCCTAGTATATTAAAAACCTGGGTTTGAAAAAAATAAATAAATAATTATGGATTCTAAAATCAAAATATAGTGGAAATAGAGATACTCGTAGTTTTGTACAATTTTATATCTAAAGTCAACAGGAATGAAAGCCGTGATATTATTTTATTAGAAAAATTATACTTTTTAGTCGCAACGTTTCAAAAGTAATGATTAATAAATCATGGAGTTGATTAAATCACATAAACTACATGGGTTCAGAAAATGTGGAATTTAACAAGGTCTCAAATACTCTTATTTTTACATGGGTTTCAGAAAGATAATATACTTGCTATTGTCATCATGCTATTTTAAAAAGGAATATGCCGATGTTATCCATGCTCGTGGGTATTCATATTATTAAAATAAATATAACTTTAAGTAATTGCTTCTCTTAAAATTATATATTTATTTTTTATTTATTATTATTTAATAAAAAATTAATAATAAAATAAATTATTAAAATTATAATTAATAGATAAATATATACACTTACTTCTTTTTCTCTCTCTTTATTTTTTTACTTTTTCCAACTTTTTCTACTCTCTCACTAACTGCACTTATATCTATTTTTTCTCTCTCCCACCTTTTCATATTCTCCCGCTAATTGCACCTACATCTTTCTCTATCTATCTCTTCTCATTTTGTATTTTTTATACACATAACACGAATACATCAACCACTAATATATATATGTATACACGTAAATACATATAGTTACCTGAGGAGTCAAAGGTTAAAAACGTCGTTAAAGAAAGGGAAAAAGAAGTTGTAATGATGTGTTAGCTTTGGCTGGATTATGATGTATCTTGAAATACTTGTGCTTGTAATGGAGATTTGGAAAATACAAAACAAGGCATTATAATCTCATATTTAGAAAATACAAAACAACACTTGGGAGATTTAAGCCTTAAAGTATTTAAGTATCCACTTGCAAAACAAGACACGATGATGAATGCTAAAGTATTGTGCAACGTGATCACTTTATTGTTTAAATCAAATTTTGTTAGAGGAGGGATAGTAAGCAAGTATACAAGAATGCAACAATGCTTGAGAGCCTAAGTGAGTGAAGTTACCTTACCACTGACGTAATTCCTTTATTTATAGTGGAGAACCAAAGATAATATAAGGTACACATCCTCACAACGAGGCATCTATTAAGCATGAAAAGTGAGTGTGTGTAAGTGGGCGTATCCTAAGAATCTAGAGGTTATGTTGTTGACCAAGTTAAGAAGCCTTATCCATTAGTATTCTTAGCCTGCCCTCAACCTAAAGAGGATGGCATTAAAGTAGTACTCAGTCCTTTGCTTATTGGAGCTTTATGCAAATCGGATAGAAGCTAGGACATGACGATTAAGGGAGGAGCACATTAGCTATAGGCCTGAGCAAGTGGACTTAAGGTTTTTTCAAGTCGGCATAAGCTTAAAGAACCCATATTTAAACTCTCATATCAAGAAATAGTATTTAGGTTGAAGGTTAAATAAATAATTTTAATTAATAAGGGAGGAAAGGGACCACATTTCCATCTCCTTAAAGGCAAAATCAATTTTTTCTTTAAAGTCGAAATTACCAATTTCATGAAATCACGATTACACTTTCTAAATGCACTATCAAACGTTAGGAAATAAAATAAAATCTAGAATCACAATTCCATTCAAGTCCATTTTCACGTACCAAACACGATATTAAGGTTTTTATTATTTAAAAATAAAATAGTTTAAAATTATTTATTCGCCCATTTTTAAAAAATGTTGGCCTTAAATTGAAAAATTGAAAGCAAAAACGAGTAGATAAAGCAGATTCTTTCTCGTGTTGCATCTTTTCCAGATAAATTATTTAATTGAATAACCACGACATAAAGGATACAAGCTGCCTCCATCCAAATTTCGAAATTTCTGGAAAATGCCTCTAAGAAACTCAAAATTTTCTAATTTTTGCTTTATATATTTACTAAATTTTTTCTTCCTTTCAAAAAATGGTTTTTTTTTTCCAAAAAAAAAAACAAAAAAGTCTCTTCCAAATCGATTCATTCTCTATTTCCTTCCTTTTAACCTTCAAAACCGCACTTTCCTTTCCACTCACGTTACTTCTCTCAATCCAAACATAGTGGGAAAGTGCTGCTTTTCCCACGCGGTTGAAGACATCCATCTCCCAAGTCAACCTATCTTACACGGTTAAAAATTCAAACTATCGATTCGTTGCCTACTTTTATTATTAGTTGTGGTCCAAAATAGAGACATGGATATAAATATATCTGTTAGGGCAAGAATTGATGAATTATTCAGCATATTTTTGTCAATGAATATTGCTATCCTTAAGATTATTTTTGACAATTTATAAGAGAAGAGAAATGGTGAAAATGAACAAAAATTGAAAGAAATGAGCAGAGAAAAGAATTTTCCTGTTCATTTTGTTGGAAAATAGAAAGAAAAAGAAAAAATAGTAACACTGATGAATTATTAAACATATATTTATCAATGGAAATTGCTACATTTAACACCATTTGGCAATCTTTAAGAGGAGAAATCGGTGAAAATGAGCAAAAATAGAGAAAAATAGGTAGAAATGAAAAGCAGTATGATTTTATCTTTCTTTCTACTTTTTTTTTTATTAATTTATTATAATTTTGTAAAGAGGCAGAAGGATGGAAAGAAATACAGCATTTCCTCTGTTTAGTTGGTATTAGACAAAGAAAATGAAGAAAACTAAAATATTTAACTAACAAAAGTATCCTTATCTTATATTAATAATGGCTGTTAGGAATAGTGTTTCAATAAATTACTATTATTTCCATCAATTCTAAGTACTTTTTTTCTCAAATTCTAGTAGAAAATAAATATATTCCAAAGTAGAAGTATTTCCACTTCTTCTTTTTTTTTTTTTTTCCATTTCCACTTTTTCTTAAGTTACTGAAGATTTTCTTCTTCTTTTTTTTTTCCAAATAAGTTACCAAAGATTACACTTTGTTGAATTTTTATCAATCTTACTTATTTCTATCTATCCAAACAAGCTAAGTCTTTTCGAAACAGTGGAAATTACGTCCAACGCCTTAAACATTTGTTATCCTCTCCCTAGTGTTTTTTTATCTTCCTATGTCCATTGCGTATCGATAGAATAGTTTACCACAATGAGGCAATAAAAGGATTTATTAGCTTTTAAAGTTGGGATGTGTTTCTATATTATTGATTCTTATCTAATCTTGTTCATGTGGTGCATTAATGTTTTAAGGTTGATCTAGATAGTGGACAGCGAGTTTCTATTTATGAATTGGATAGAATGAGGTTTGAAATGGGTAGCATCAAATTTATTTAATATGACAGTTATTTTTTCTTTTCCAGTTATAACTTTCATTTATAGAATGGAGATTGTTATTTATTATCTTACCATTATGTTACAATCAGTATGTAGAAATAATTTAAAATAGAACCAAATATTAAATAGATTGGAATTTAAGCAGCAATGAAATGAAACATTCCTATGTTTAGAAATTCAATCGAAATCATTGATTCCGTTATTATCTTATGTTTCACTTTACTATATTCAAGATGGAAAGAAATGTATAAATAGTGATACTTTACAAAATGTATATAATGTGTAAGGAGTAGCCATTTAGCCTTCTTAAAGGAAGAATTATATTGCCTTTAAAGCAAAAACTACCAAGTCTAAAGCATCACAATTAAGACTTTTAAAATGCTTTCACACGTAGATAAAAAAATAAAATTTGGAATCACAATTTTATTATCGATCCATTCTTACATATCTAACATAATATTAGTATTTATTATATTTGATGTATAATAGTTATTATTGATTTCGTAATATCATATATTATTTGTTCGCATCCAAGAATTATCTTGTAAGTATTTACCAAATGTGTTGATTACTTAAAATGTAGGGTTCTTTAAAGAAAAAATACATGTGCATTTAATCATCAATGTTTATCTACTTTTACGTTTTATTTTCTTATATTTGAATAATTAATATAATTTTTATCAATTTAGTTAATTTTTTTTCTTTTTCTTTTTGAGGGAGCTAAGTTGTGATACACCGTCCTAGCTTGGTTGCATACTCACCAAGAAAGGTCCGTAACCACCCTATAGAAACTTCATTGCCCATTCTATTTTAATTTTTGCCAAGATTACACAATATATATGATGAAAATTAAAAAAAAAAAGGCTAAAAGATAAGGAAATAAGAAAAAACCAAAAATGAGGAAAAAAAATTAGCGAAAAATATGTTCAATTAATTTTCTAAATTATACACTTCCAATGTTTGATTTATTGATATAGTGAAACGATGAGATCTCTAACGTAAAGCTGAAAGAAAAGACTAATGCACAAAGCAAAATCTCTATAAAAATCTCTAATCTCTCTAATCTTCTTATTCTTACACTTTTACTTTACTTGTTGTTTATTTGATTACTTGATCTATGATTACTTTACACCATCATAATAACAATTTGAAAGGACATTAATATATTAGTGATTTAAATTTATGGTTTTTGTGAATTTTTTTAATTCAAATAATCAATTCACCTCCCTCTTAATTGTTAAACGAGACCGACATACTACTCTTTGATCCCCAATTACTTCATTGAAATTCAACGATTGCAATGCTTTAAAGATTCATGCATTATTATTTATACTACTAAATTTTGGTGCATCAAACTTGAATTGTTGGGCCAAACTGTCTTTAATATAGTTAGAATTATTGGATATTGTTTGACCCTTGTTAATTCGAGAATTATCACGTAAAGGAGATGAAATTCGATTCCTCTAGTTATCTTGATTACGTTTTGTGGATAATTCTTGAAATTTTTTGAGTAACTTTTCATCATAAAATATAATTCGTTAGCCTACTTATTTCTAATAATTCCTTCTTCTTGGATTCACTCCTTATTTTCACCGTTATGCTTTGCTTCATCAACTCAATGTCTCGATGACAATGAGAAACCTAAATGTTATGATCGAAGTAGCATCATGCGAGAATAGAACTTTGGTAAAAGAAATTCATAACCCTTTATTTGAAATGAGGTAGTCTCCATAATTAATTAGAAGAGAATTCTAATTTTTAATTTTTAGAATGAGTTACAATTGACATGCATGACTATTTATAACACTGAACAACACATTAATATCTAACCAACTAATGTGAAAAAGGTTAAAATAATAAACATTGCTTTGGGTCATAATAACATAAATGAATATCTATATAGGTTCTTGAAAAGCTCACATGACAAGACATCCAAATCTCATGTATAGAGGAATAGTTATACCGCGTGTTACGTGGATTCGTATTTTTCTCCATAATTATATTTCTAATCACATTCTACTCATATTTTTTTATCGTATGAAAAAATATATACGACTCCTTGCATCATCTTTTGCATGCTATGCAAATATTCTATGCACCATTTTTTTTTTCCTATAATTATTTAAAAGCCAGTAGTCATTTACCTTGATTACTCGTGGGCGAGTTGTTGCGATGAAAATCAATCATATACTCGAACAAAAACTGTATTCAAGAGAGAAATAAATAGCCTCCGACAAGAAAGATTATATTCACTGCTGGTTATCGTGGCACGAATGCTTCGGACAACACTTACTGCAAATTTTACCAGTGATATTACTTAGTTTTTCAACATTGCGGATTACATTTTCATGTGTTATATTTATACGATATTTATTTGTTTATATAACATGTTAGTATTATTTGAATTTTTCTATAATATATGATAAGAGAAGTTGTTCTTTGTTTTTTATAGGATTGATCTTATACTCCGACCATTCACTTTATCATTCATTTACATTATTTTAAATCTAAAGTATTAAATTTATAGTTTGTTAAATAATTAAAATTTAAATAAATATAAATAAAAAATAAAATTAACCCTATAAAAATATAAAGATGAACGGTAAAAAAATCTTATACCGTATAGGTTTCAACATCCCAACAGAATCAAACACGTTTCATCACTTGGTGCACATCACCAAGTGGCAAGAAGCAAATGAACGTAGACACGTAGTGTTGCAGCAAAAAAACTGGTCATTCCACGTGTGACCATTTGAGTCTGTCCATTCTCACCAAAATTTATCTCCTCACGCATCGGTTTTCGTGTAGTTCTATATATTTATTGGTTTTTTTCGTTTTGGTTGTGTCATTTTATGGTATTGATTTGATTATAATATGTGGACAAGTCTGTGTATTACATTTTTTATCCAAATACCGGCAAAAAAAAAGAAAAAAACTATGTCATCAGACATTAGATATGAGAATTCAGGATGTTTTCATGTCAATTAGAAATGGTTAAGACTTAATTAGACTTCTTCCTCAGAAATCTTGTCACCGAGTGCAAATCAATTGGAACTCAAAAGTTTGGCCAAGTAAACATTAGTTGATGAACAGCGTATACGAGAGCCATAGACGATTCGAAGGTCTTATTATATGGTCAACATATACGAGATTAATTAAAGGGTTTGAGGATTAATATTTTAAAAATTACATATTATTTATCGATCCACGTAATAAATTAGTATAATTTAAGTTTTTCTCTTTTAATATTGCTCTATCAGTACAATTACAAGCTTTTCTATTAATTAAGAAGGAAAGTATCCATGTGAAAATTGGATTGTAGCACATTGATATATCCCAATAGTTTAGGAATTACTAAACGAAAATACTTTGTACATGGATATAGTCACAAGACATGACGTTCTTCGTATAAAAGATGCTTTCTCATTTCCCCTTTGGCAATTTTATATTAAATTAAGAGAAACTCAAGATCACTAACCTAACATGGCAAAATGCACTTGTGTTGATTAGATTTTTCATAAATACTGTCATAAACTAAATAACACATCACATAGCATAGCACCGAGTATAAATATACCTACATAGACCACGTAGAGAGTGATTTTATGGCAGGATCGATGGATTCAATCTTTATGTTAACTTTCCCCTAACATGACGGTTGGCACTATACTCTCTGATTTCCCAAAAAATAAAAAAATAAAAATAAAGGAAAAATAGAACAGTGACATGACAAAGATAATAAAGCAAATCAAAGGAGCTGTTTTATCAAATTTGAGTTGATTTTATGATAACGTTTGGTTTCATAATTTTTATAGTATTAGATTGAATAAAAAATTTTGTTTATATTTATTTTATAAATTTACTTGGTAATGAGATAAAAATTAGGTTAATAAATTAGATAAAATGCTTAAATTTTATCTTATCTATACCATAATATAAAAATAAAATTCACTAAATAAAAATAAAAAATGTTTTGTAATCTCAAAAATATCCATTTATGTTATAATATTAAGCTAATGAATATTATTTTTATTAAATATCATAAAAAATTATTTATTTTATAATATAAATAATTAATTTTTTAATATAAATTTTATATTCAATACTGTACAAACCAAATATGATACAATAAACTTATACTATACAGTACTTCTTACACTTATCATGTTCGATTCTTTTTATCTAATTCAATTTTTACAACTAAATGCTACATATAATTAAAAAATTTCTCTTTTTCAATTATCCATCAAATTTCAAACAACCATTTGAGCACCAACTTACTAATTTAGTCATTATAAAATAAAGGTTCTTTTTATATTAGACAAATTCCTTACCTTATCATTTGCTTTGTTTGATTTGTCACGTGGCAGGTGTTCCTTCTTTCCCTCCAAACATTATAGGATGTCGTATTAATTTTCTACTTGTCAAAGGTTAATAGAATAATAGTTATAAAAGTTTGACAAGAATGTCAAAATCGCTGGCGGAATTTTAGTTTTATATCCGAGTTTATATGTTAAATTTATTATTTTACTTCTTATTGTTTTCTATTGTGATCTACGGTCAATGAGCATTCATCATTCATCTCTTGAAAGATATTATATATATAACATTTGAGGAGTAAAAATTTGATTGAGTCATTAAATAAAATTTTATGAGTAAAAGATTAAATGTATATGACATTAAACAAATTCAAAATTCATGTATTATATTGAAAAAGTAATCATAATTAGGTAGCCATTTTGACATTTATTCCCACAATAGTGTGTCATAGATTTATTAACATGAGAAAGCTATAGTTGCTTCTTATGAAAGTAAACCTCATAATTAAGGGATCACATCTAGAGTCCTTCTCGGGTATGGTCCTAATTGAGCTACTTTAGTCATTTGTGAAATTAATTTATGTTACCGAATCGTGTCTTTATCAAGAAATTTTATATTTGAAAATACATCATATGAAATAACATTTAGATAAACTAACAGGATTGCCCTTAATGAGAATCAATTAGCTGATACACTTGCCAAGAAAGGTCTCAAGGTGGATGGGAGTAATGAATTTTCTTCTTACTTTCCTATGAATATTTTTGAGTTGGTGGTTTTAGACTTCGACATGGACTGGAGTATAATGTTAGCTAAGAGGTCGAGTTGCAATGTTAGGCAATCTAGATAATTTTCTATATTCGATTATGTAGCTTAGATGAACCTTGTTATGTTTTTCTTTATGTTGTGTTAATGAATGCTTTTCCTTACCAAGTGAAACACCCAAAATGGTATATGAGTTCTACATAACGAAGATTGGAGGAGATGAGAAATCACATAACCCTTTTCCTTGATATATGCTTATCAAAAACGAGATAATGCCATTTAGCTATGTCACGGTATGTGTCATGCAAGAAACACTTAAGGATAAAATTGAGAGTAAATACAATACGATTGTGAGAGAGTAGAGAGAGAAATTTTGGAGAGACTATGCTTTCACTCAAAACATGGATGCTTTACAAGTACAGAGAATATATACAAGAGACCTTATCAAACTAACAACTAAGATTTAGGGTCAACCATCCTATTTATTTAAGGGGCTAAAGAATAAAAAAATTATTAAATTGATTATTAATTATAAGTTATGTTAATTGAAATTGTTAGTTAGTTAATGGTTAAATAATAAGCTAGTGAACAAGTTAGAGTTAGTTAATTAAATAGGTCAATAATTAGTAAATTACATGATAGTTAGTAACTAAACATATATAAAGCATGTTAGTAATTATTATAGATTTAGATTCACCTAAACTTATCCCTTAAGTATAACATGTAGGTGTTAATCATGGACATCAAATTTGAGTTGTAAATGTTGTTTTTTTTTTTTTTCAAGTATGAACATATGATAGGTATATTCTATAATATAAAAAGATTTGATATTATATGTAATCCTAAAGACTTAATTATTTTGAGACTTAAGTACATAGTTACTTAGTAGTTGCTTATGTATGCTAGGTTAGGAAATAATGAACTTATTTAAAAGTGTAACCCAAAATATTTGCTTACTAAATTGTGATTAAGAGATACCAAAAGAGACTCAAGAAACTAGTGATTTTTTATATCCAACCTAATGATTGATACGATATAACTGACTATTGAGCAACATCATATTGAAGAGATCTAAGCATTGAATTTCATGTTAGTGAGTTGCTAACCTTTTTGAAGTCATGAATAGAGTTGGTATATTCAAAAGAAGTTATAAAGGGTCATATTAGAGCTATGGGATGTGACTTTAGATGCTTGGTAGTGGATCTGCACACTAATGGCTTATCAAACATTACCTTCAATTAATGCAACTTTGTGGTTTTGATTACCAATTTCGTTATACCATAATATATATGAATATATATATATATTACTTGTCGAAATCATGAGTTCTAAGTCTACATTTGTCTAAAATTACCTAAAGTTGTGTAACTTAAAGAACTAATTTAAGGATATTAAATGGTGCATGCTACGTTGAAATATGCTGAATGTATGGGATTGTGATTTGAATGTTCCTATGCATCAATGTATGTAATAATGTATTGGGCATTAGGTTCTTTTTTCCCCTTGGGAACAAGTGATGTGCTAATATGAATTTATATGACTACCTATGATGGTATGAGTATTTGGCAAATTATCATCTGGAGTATACGCTACTAATGTGAGGATCTTGAGTGTTACAAGGATGATTGAAACCATAAGTTATAGTTAATTCAATACATTTATAATTGGAAGTTGATTTATCTTTGATATATAAAGACTTCCTATTTTAGTCTTATTAGTTAGTCTAATTTAAGCTTGCAACATTTAGTACACAATATTAATTAGAAAAAGTTATTGGCAAATTTCAGTTATTTATTATTAGACAATTATATTGATTATGTTGTAAGAAGATATTTTATGAGAGCTATTATAGTGTGTGTATATATATATATATGTGTGTGTGTATCATATACATATACATATATATATTTATGATAATAGCATATACCTAAACCCTAACACATTTAGATTTTACAATAGATAAGTAGGAAGAATCATGGAAACCGTAATTTTAGACATGACATAATATGCTCATATATACATAGAAAATAATTATACAAAATCACCATCTCATCATAGCAATTAAAGGTTTTCTTGTAGCTACTTGTTGATTTTTATAGCAACTACAAGATAGGTTTCGTAAGAAGGAAAAGAACCTATGCTTATGTACGTGAACGTATTGCTAAAAAATATACTTAATCACGTGTATAAGAGTCTTAACAAATTATGTCGCGAAGTCCATCAATTCAAATCCCTTCAAATTATTCCAATCCAGCCCAATTCTCTTAATTTTGTTGTCAAGCTGGATGAAGTTTTCGTGTTATCAATAATATATATAGAGCTTGTTAGAGTACAAACATAAAAAGATAGGCTTCAATGGTACTAAATATACTATGTATTATGATGAATAATGCCCAAATATCAAAATGTTAGAACAAGGAAAAAAAAATAAGAACAAAAAGAATATTAAAATCAATATAAAATGATTATTTTGCGATGAGTCCATATCAACTTGATATCATCAACTAAAAGGGTTCTTTAGCATTAGTTCTTTTTTTTTCCCTTAATAGCATTAGTTCATAATCAAAGAAAGAGGTTTAGTTACTATTTTGGTGTAAAAGCAAAGAGAATCTAAAACATAAAACGAAAGTGGAAATCAAGAAAATACGAAAATGATGTATTATGACATAACATGTGGATTTGGTTCACACTCATCAAGCAATCCAAAGAAATAGGAATATAAGCAAGTTAAAAACCCTACTTAAGTAATAAGAAAGTAGACTTTAGAACTAATTGCCTACCAAATGCCAATAAGCGACTTTCATTTTCAAAGTTTTAAACAAGACGTTAACTATGTATTTTTTTATAAAGGTAAATTGTGACAAAATCACTTAAAAACTATTAAACTTATCAAAAGATAACTAATTTTTAAAATATTGCAATTACATTCCTTAAAAAGTGTGAACACAAAGAAATACCAAGCTAATTTATATTAGTACACAATTGAAATGGTTTTTGAAGTATGTTTTATCACCTCATTTGATATGTATTGACCAATGAAATATCAATAAGTTGAGAAAATTATTAGATTTTAGGATGAATTAGCCTAAAAAAATTATTAGGAGTATATATTTGTGTAAAAGACTAATTTAATGTTATATTTAAAGAGTAATTTTTTTATATTTATATTTTTTTAGAGATACAAATGCAATAACTAAAAATTGGGGATTTTTTGTGATCTTAATTAACTATTACTGTAACTTACCCTCTTATACTTTATTTCTTTTTTACTAGTTAGATTGTATTTGTGTTCTGTAAAATAATTTTTCATTTCCAATTTTAACAATTTACCACATGTATATATGGAATGGAAATACATATTCGAATATAAGAGTCGTAATACACATAAATAAGCAATTTTAATTCTAATAAAGATTCGTTTTTACATCAAACCATAGCAAAGAGCAGTAAAAGTATATTACCATTTTTATAAGAAATTATTATTGTTTTCCTTTATAATAATTATGACATTTTCTTTTTCTTCAAAACATTCATTGTCAACAAATGCAATTTTCACTCTCTAAAGGTATGGTTGATCCTTCCAAATCAAGCAAAATTATAATTTATAATATGGTTGGTTATCTTTTTAGATAAAATCATATAATTTATTTTATAATTTTTTATGAACTATATTGGCTCGTTTACTTCATATAAATTGGGATTCTATTTTTAATTTTTACCCATTAAGAGTTTGTTTAGGGGGTCGATTTTGTAGTGGAAAGATGATATAGATGTGAAGATTTTACAAGCTGATCAGGTAGTGACAATGGTGAAAAGTTAAGAGTATCTACGTATTATGCTATAATTTAGATTATACCAATAGATTTTGTTACTGAGATAAGCTTTATGGCATATCTAGAAGCATGAGTCTCACTTAGATGGTTATAGGTTATTTAAATTAAGAATATAAGATAGAAAAGAAAAGACTTAAGGGGAATTCCAAACTTTAATAGTGAAATTGCTAACTTTACTAAAATCGGTATTATCAAACTCAAGTAAACCCTTACAGCTCAATCCAGTTTAACCCTATTTCAACTCCAATTTAACTACCAGTTGAATCTAGTTCTCACCTTAATCTCTCATCCCCTCACATATTCAAATCAATCACCTGGACTGGGTCTGACAATACTGATTAAAATATTGCTTATGATTGTAATCTTATGAATGTTGGATTATTTCAAAGGCAAGCATATACTTGGTCAAATAAGCGATAGAAAGGAGTCTATCTTAAGGAATGATTGGATCTAGGGCTAGTACTAAACTTTGATGTAGTTATTATTATTTCCTCACATACAAATCTCTAGCTTGCAAGTCAGTACATAACTCGATTCACTTTCCATTGCTTATGAAAACAACGAAATGTAAGGCTAGAAGGCTTATGAGTTTTTAGTAAAATTAGTTAAGTTTTGAAGATTATGGTGCTATGATTAAGAAAATGTGGACAGGTGTTGAGAAACTAGTAGAGGTTGTGAGACTAATGAAGAAGTTGACAATTTATAGCAAAGTTTTAATCAAATAATAAAGTATAACATATGGTGGAAACGATGCATTTGAACTTGATTGATAAGATTCTTAGTTAGTAGTGCTATAAGATACAGGGGCTAAGGATTAGAAATCTGAAGAGGAAATTGTCCTACATATATGGACTAAATTTGTGCAACAACCGAAATTAGCACTTATGACTTGGAATAAATTAGCTCTTATAAGTTGATAATATAATAGATAACATTTTCACTAAAGCACCTTAAATAGAAGGTTAAAGAATAAAGTCTATAAGATAAAAGATAATAGTGGGAAGATGAGGAAGATACGGTTTTTTATGCTTTTTTTTTTAATTCTTTTAAGAACTATATACAGCTCGAACTTATTGTTCATTTGATGCCTTTGGTAGATAGATTTGGTTATAGGAAATGAAGAAACCGCACGATTAATTTGGCATATTGAAGAGGATGAAGTAAGAGAGGTGGTATTCCAACTTGGTGGGTTGAAAGCACTTAGTCTAGATAGATTTAATGAACTATTTTAATTATCACATTGATATCTAGTTGGTCCTTACATTACATTGTTAAGGTTGTAAAGAACTTCGTGCAATCAAATATATTCCTATCTAACTTTAATGAAACCAAAATCGCACTTATCCCTATTACATAATTTCATCCAATTACTTTGTGTAACTTTGCATATAAAGTAATTTCCAAAGTTCCATCTAACGGATTACAACTATTATTAGTTTCAATAATAACCCTTTCTCAGAGTAGCTTAATCCTTAGTGGGCTAATCCAAGATCATGTCATTTTGGCTAATAACATTTTCCATTTTCTTAATCTTAAAAATAAGAAAGAAAAAAAGTTACTATGATGTAAAGAACGATATGGCTAAGGCATATAATAGAGTTAAATGGATATTTTTGAAGTAATCATGCAATAGGTAAACTTTGACAATGCATAGATTAAATAGATAATGAATTATGTTAAACCAGTGTCATACAACTTTATGGTTAATGGAAAAAGAGCAAGACATATCCAACCAACTAAAGGTATTAGATAAGGAGATCAATTGTCTTGATATCTATTTATTTTGGTAGCTAATACTTTTATTAACGATGATCCAAAGATCAATGAGGTTTATTAAAAGAAAGACTAAGTTAGGAGGTCAAGTCTTATCCTTATACATATTTTCATTACGGATAATTATGTTTTTTTTTTTTTTTTGCATTTAACTTCCTTAATAGTTCATTAACTCAATTAAGGTCATATGGTGTTTGTAGATACATTAAATTCAAAATTATAAGAAAAATTAGCTATCACATTAGTAAAAGTAGTAATGACTAAGTGTACAAAAATGAAACCAATACATTTTTTAATAATATTCGCTCACTTAATAAAGTATCGATAGAACAATATAAAAGTGATGGTAGGTCCCTCCTTATAAATATATAGAAGTTAGATATGATGAAGGTTAGATATAAATATTTGCGTAACTTCATCAAACTATATGCTTACAAAATAAAATGAGGTGTATTTCTTAAGCTTATTTTGCATGGATGCTACGTCTCACTTTAATTAAAAATGTGGTTTTAAAAAAAGAAATATGACTCATATGTGTTTACCTCATTCTTTTTTATTCTAGGCAAGTCTTCTATTATGTTCTTATAGATCTAGATATGCATAACTCTACCTTCACTATTTGATTAAATTACTCTAGATTATTACTAGGAAGAGAATTCCACTTGTTGCTTATTCATTGTGTACTTATAAATTAAAGATCATTGGTTATATAGGAGTAAGTATTGCAAGGGCACAAATAAGATTAGAAAAATTTTAGATGGATGTATAATGATTATAATTTCTCCACATAAAGAAAGAATAAATCTATATTCTATAAGATTAGGTGGACATAAACTGTGTTAATTTTTAAGTATATCACATATTTGTTACTTTTGAAACATTTCCCACTTTGTTGTTTCCTTTATCCATTTTTTAATCTTTCCCTACTTCTCTTTATGTGAGTAAATAAAGCTTAGTTACAATTTAGACTTAATAATTTTCATAAAATAATAATATTGACATAAATTCATATACCTAAATATACATACAATAATACTTATTATAATATTATAAACCTAAATGATAGTCACTTCTTTTTATTTATTTCAAATGTTATCTAATATTTGCATGTATCACCATAAAATAAGTTTTTTCATAAATCAAAAGCTCTATAGTTACTTCATATACAATCACCATGATCCACTATTGATTTTAAAATATACAAGGAATGATTGAAATTTTTAATTTATTACTAGCTCTATGAACTAGTCATAAAAAGCTATAAAAAAGATGAAGATACACCCCTCATAAATTAAACTAAAAGCTATCATTATAAAAATAAAGATAAAATTTTACTTTTTCAATCTATAAATTTTTCCTTAAATTAAGTTATATTAAAATAAGTTAATTATATTTTTCAATATCCTTCTTTACAGTCACCATCTTTATCACCATAATTACTAGTATTTTCAAATTAATTTTTTAATACCCTTTCATATTGACCATACAAGAAATGGATGAAATGAATTATTTAAATATTTAAAATATCAAAGAAAAGGATACAAATGAATTTCAACCAAGTAGGAAAAATGCAAAATTTTGATGATGAATATAATGACAATAACATACTCTATTATGAGGGAAAAGGTTAAGAAAAATTATTTTACAATTCTTATCAACATAATATATTTTAAGACTTATACATATAAAAACCTAACAATGAAAGGCATTTAAATATTGTATAGGATGTAATTTTAAAAAGTTAATAAATCCACTTTCTTTCCATCCATTCTCAATCAATCCAAATAAAAGAAGATTTTCATCATTTAAATTGTTACACGATATTTCTTTGATTTCATACTTTTATTTTCTATACTTCTCCATTCCATTTTTTACTAATCAAATTGTTCAAAAGTTAAAAGTTGTTTTATATTAAAAAATATTGTTATTGATAAGCTATTTTAGATATGAGCCTCCTATAAATCCAACTTAACCTCTATAGACCATAGGTTGAGCTTTTCAAGTCAAAACAAACCTTGAGCTCAAGTTGATCTCATGGTCACCTCTCCTAACCTTTATAGTGTCTCTATCCTAATAACTAACTTACCTAAATCATTGTTAAGCTCCGTGAAGCTCTATTAACTTCCTAAGAAATCAATTTGAGCCTTCCCCCAAAGCTTGTACAACCCTTTAAAGACCAAATAGAAGCTCTTAGTCAGTTTAGAAATAAAATCTAGAGTTCCTTTCTAACAATCTCTTGTGAATCTCTATTGTACCATTAGCTTGAGATTCTCCTTCTTGACATGGCATACTTCTTACGCTTATAAATATATAACAACCTAATCGAAACTCCTCCCATCAAATATTATCCACTTGGACATAAAATGTCATACAATTTTATCTCTTGATACAACGTCTTTCTAAAAGGTCACTCATCTTGAGATTGACCTAACCTGAATACATTTAACTTTAGAATTCCAATGTACTCCAAATCAGTACACCAAAAAATGTCTTGATGATTAGAGTTTCATCTCTTAGTATTTTAGAGATATTACAATCCATCTCCCTTACAAAATTAATGTCCTTAGCAATTTTATTATATAGGTCTAGGACCACCATTATGTAAGGACTTTATCTTCTAGCTAGTGGACTACTCTAGTATCACCTGTAACAACTCAACTGAAACTTCTTCCATTGAGATAATATCCGCTTTAATACGAAATGCCACACAATTTTGTTCCTTAGTCAACAACTTTCTAAGAGGTCACCCATCTTAGAGTTGACCTAAATTGAATACACTTAACTTTAAAATTCCAACATACTCTAATTCTAAGATTGACCTACTGTAGACATGTCATGATTTATGAAAAACTTTCCATTTGAAGGCCGTTTTGTCAAGATCATATAAACAGAGCCTAAACATGCACAAATAGAGAGAGGAGATGCTAGAGAAAAGTATAGAAGAGCTCCATAGCATTTCTTAGGAATTTTATTCATTTTATCATGCAAGTTGTTATTTTTCTCATGTCTATAACGTAGATTTGTAGATATCTAAATCTATTGACCCTAAGATAATATGTAGTGTACTCAATTACAATTATTCTAATGAAATTCCTTATTTCTTGTTAATTCCATTACAAAGTTTTATATTGATTAAATTGTTATTTCTAATGTTTCAACTTAATTATTAGATTCAATATATTGAGGTCGCAAAACCCTATATGAAAATATATCTACCATAATTGAAGGGATCTACTATAAGCTTAGTGATATGTTATAGATTTCTTCCAAAATTAATATTGTTATATGATTTATTTATGGAATTCTTATTCTTAATACTATTCTAATTTGTTCTATTGCATGAGTAATTAGAATACAATATAATTAAGATTATGAATTAATAGAGAAGTGATTCCTATTAATTTAATAATTGAATCCCTCTAATTAATAAGAATAAGGAATACATTAAAAACTTTAGGATTATGATGTGTTAATTTCTTGGTAATCAAAGTCTAGATATCACTATTTGTGGTTGTTTAGGGCTCCTGTTAGTTGTTCATGTAATTAATTGTTAGTTATTAATTAATCTTTGTTTCTTTTAATCAATTTAATTTCTTATTTCATTATTGTAATTGTTATTATCTTTTGAGTAGAATAATTAAGCATGAGTGAGTAAGTATGTAGTCGTTATGAGATTGACAACCGTAAACTCCTATGTCCTTATATTATTACTTGATAGATGTACCTATCTACACTATATCACTTTCATTGAATGGATCTTCAGATCTAAGAGGCCGCTCAATATATACTTCCACTTTTATATAGCTATTCAGGAAAGCACTCTTAACATCCTTCTAAAATAACTTGAAATTCTTTAAGCAAGCAAAAGTAAGTAATAAACGAATTTCTTCTAGCTTGGCCACAGGAGTATAGGTCTCATCATACTCTAAACCCTATTCTTAGGAGTATCCTTTAGCTACTAATCTAGCCTTATTTCTTTTTATCTTACCTGTTTCATCTAGTTTATTCTTAAAGACCCATTCTATGCTAATAATTTTTAGTTTAGGCACTAAATTCCAAACCTAATTTCTCTAAAATTGACTTAACTCCTCCTGCATAGCATTAATCAAATTACTATCCTACAATGCCTCATCAACATTGTTAAGTTCAAATTTAGGAATCATAGCAAAGTGGTTTTCAATATTCTTATAGCTGGATCTGGTTCTAACACCTTTTTGTACATCTCCAATTATGAACTCTTGTAGATGTGAGGGCTTGAATCTCCAAAATCTTGAAGCATTTAGGTTAGCATTTTAACTTTTGTCGGTATCTTCGGTAATCTTAACATGAATAGATTCATCAATAACTTTTGTTACTTTATTATAAATTCTGTATACTTACCATTTAATGAATAACCTAAGAAAATACTTTCGTCAGGTTTTTCGTCAAACTTACTAAGATTAGCATTCGACTTTTTCACAAAACATTTGCAACCAAAAGTATAAAAATAAGAAATAATAGATTTTCTTCATTTAAACAACTTATATGTAGTCGTTTTAGTTAATGGTCTAGTGTAAACTCTGTTAACTATATAACATGCTGTTGAAATGGCTTCTATCCAAAAATATTTAATAATCCCACTATTATTTACCATAGTCTTAGTCATTTCTTATAATGTTATGTTCTTTCTCTCTTCAACTCTATTTTGCTATGAACTATAGGGAGTTGAGAAGTTATAATTAATATCATTTTGATCACAAAATGCAATAAATTCATGATTCTCAAACTCTTTACCATGATATGATCTTAAGCTAGCAATGCAACAATCTTTTTCATTTTGTATCTTTTTACCAAAACTTCTAAAAGCTTTAAATGCACCATTCTTATACTGTAAAAACAACACCCATATGAATCTTGAAATATTATCAACAATTACAATTTCATACTTATTTTCTCCTAAACTTAAGGTTTATGTAGGTTCAAACAAGTCTAAATGCAATAGCTTAAGAGGCTAATTAGTTAAGATTACATTTTTACTCTTTTATAAAGATAAAACTAACTTATTTTTAGCACAAGAACCATAATTTAATTGATCATTGTCATTGATTTTTGGTAATCTATTTATCAAATTATTCTTGGACAATTTTTTCACATGCCTAAGCCATTTGTTCCATAAATACGTACAATCAAACAGAGCTAACATGCAATGTTCAACAAATATGTCAGATGGTTTAATCATATAAATGTTACCTTTCTTGTAGCATTCAAATAATTTTATGTCTGATATTTTATTAAATGGAATACACTTATTTTTCTCAAATATAGCTTTATAACCTTTATCACACAATTGACTAATGTTAAATAAGTTATCTTCCAATCATTCATAAGTAAAACATTCTCAATACAATAAGGGGAGTTACCAATATTACTAATACTAAGTATTTTTCCTTTACTATTGTTATCAATTATCACATGACCATTTTCTTTCCATTCTAAAGTTGAGAACATAAAAGTGTGTGCTATCATATGCCTAGTGCATCTACTGTCAAGTAACCAGGTTCATTTAAACTTAGCTTCTTGTTCCTGTAGTTATCACAAGAGGATTAAGTGCCCTTACGAACCTAGTAGAGCTTTAGGTTTAGTAGAAGTTAAGCTTGTAACATTAATTCCCTTTACTCAATCCTTACTAAGCTTGTAATTTTTATAGTAGCAATGTTTTTCTATGTGTCCAACCCTACTACAAATCAAGCAAGCATAAGGGGATACATAATTGCACCTCTTTTGGTTTACCTAATAATTTTTCACATGTTTACGGTACATTCTAAGTTGATGAGAATATCTTCTATCTTGGTCTAAGTATCTCCTAAACTAAGCAATGAAGCTTCTAACTTTGCTTTTAAGTTGCTTATCTATTCTTACTTGTTCATTATCTGATTGTACAACATCTCTTGCTTTCATGGATATTGTCTTTGAAGAACTCGTTGAATTTTCTCTTTAAAGAATTCTTTGATGTTTGTCTTTCAAATCTAAGTCCCTATCTAAATCCACTACTCTTTATCTTGGTGTCAACATCTTTAACTTCTCTTCACTTTCATTAAACTTAATAAAAGTGCTCTTAATTAATTCAGATAAATCATCAACTCTTACTTTTAGAAGCTTTGTTTCTTCTTTTAAAATAAGATTTTCATTTACTAAAGCTTCTTTTTCAACATGTAAGTTTTCATTATCATTATTTAATATGTCATTTTCATTGGCAAGTAATTTATTAGTCTGACTTAATACTTCTTTTTCATTCTTTAAAACTATACTCTCCTTATTTAATTTCAAATTCTTTTGCCTAATCTTAGTTAACACTTATAATAACCTTTACATTTCTTCTTATAAATCACCATTTTTAAAACAATTACTATTTGAATCAGAACATACCTCAAAGTTTACCATTAGATAGAGATTGGATTCCTCCTCTTCTTTTTCTATAGTTTCTTCTATGTTACTATCAAATTCATCCTAATCACTCTACGTGGCCATCATTACCTTCTTCTTGTTCTTACTCTTCTTAAACTTTTCAAGCTTCTTAAGTAACACAAGACACTTATATTTGATGTGACCTGGTTTCTTACATTCAAAAGACTAAAATTCTTTCTTTTCCTTCTTCTTCTCCTTTATCTCTTCCTTCAACTCATTGTTTCTATGAGATGAATTAGATATTTTAATATCCACAATTTTCTTATCTTTCTTTATCAGTACATGATTCATCTTTCTTGCTAATAGGTTGAACCCCTTCTCATCACTTAAAACATCATTATCTGATTCTTCCTCGTCAATCTTTGCTTTGAATGCTATAGCTTTCATTTTTCTATCAATTTTATCAACATGCTACCAATCAAATTCATATAACATTAACTTACACCTTAGCTCATTGAGGGTGAATCTAGAAAGATCCTGAGCCTCTTCTATGGTTGTCTTCTTAGCATCCCAAGCTCTTGGTAGGATTCTCAACATTTTCCTTACTTAATCCTGATTAGAAAGAGTATTCCCAAGAGAAGCTAGCTCATTAATGATATTAGCAAAACTATTGAAAACACTTTTGATCTTTTCTCCTAATTGAAATTGAAAACACCCATATTCCTACAAAAGAATGGCAATTCTTGTTTCTTGTACTATTTTTGTACCTTCATGTGTCTCAATCAATTTATCCAAAACATCCTTGATAGTCCTATAAGCAAATACAAGATTAAATCCATATGGGGATACTACACTTATCAATAAATGTTTAGCTCTCTTCTGATCAGAGCTTGCTTCTTTTCTTAAGTATTGATCATTAGATATGTCATTTCATAATATCCATTTTCAATCACTTTTGAAATTTCATAATCAACAACTTAGATGAATGTCTCAATCCTGTATTTTCAATAAGAACAATTATATCCACCAAAGTATAGAACACAAGTAGTATCACATATTGTAAATTTTCAATCATTATATGATCTTTCTCTTAGAATTTATAAGAGAAACTTACTATAATACCAATTATTAGTCCCTTATCAAGAAGGGGAGGAAAAGGGGGTTGGTTGGGGTAGAGGGTCTAGGGAATTGATTGCTAGTTCAAATTTAAGCTTTTTTGAATAAAGTCCTATTAATCACTTTGTATAATGATTGAGAATTTTCAAATAAGTGCCTTTTAAATGAATACAACCACATGTAAATAAAAAGAGATGATAATAAAAGGAATAAGAGTTAGAGAGAGGTTGAACACATGAATTTATAGTAGTTTGGCCATATGCCTACATCCACTCGTCCAAATCCATTGTCAGGATCGAGTCATCCACACTGGATGTTAAACTGTTTCAAACTAAAAAAGTAGAATCAACTTTATAGGCTTCAATCACACTACTCTACCTTTAAATTTACTACAAACTACACAAATCTAAAGTGATCTACTCTCGTAGAAAATATAAACACATATCAGCTTGATGTGGAAATATAATAATAAAATTCTCGAAGTGTTTTTCAACTGATCAATAGAATACAATAAGCTTGTTGCGATTTTAAGCAAAGAAGAATATATGATGTTTCTTTCGTAATCTTTTTTATTAATTTCTTATGTTTTTCCCTTCAAAGACTTCCTTGAATTTTTAAATCTCTTCTATAATGGCTAACATAGTATTTGTTGGACAAATATTTAGCTTATTTAAATCTCCTTAAAGCTTATCTAAGTTGTTAATTGTTAAAATATGACAATCATCTCTCCACAAGATTTGGCCACTTTGAATTTCAAATCTCCTGATATTTCTAGATAAGTTCTTATTGATAAATCTGGCCATTATTAAAGTTAAACATTAGCCTTAGTTGGTTCCACAAAATCCAGCTTCTTCTTAATATATCTCTTAACTTTTGCTTTCAAAGATTTTAACAATCTCACTTAGTAGAATAAGACAATGTATTACCTAAATACACATGTTTAATAGAGCTAGGCCTTGACTTGCAAGAATACAAACAAAATCAAATAAATTGATAAGTTCAAAGTCGATCTACAGTTTTTCTAAGATGGCTTCCAAGTCTTGTTCTTCTTCTTTTTCAACTACAAAATACCTTCTTAGTTTGTTTCTAAGTTTCTTCGTCTTGTTTAGCTTTCAAACTTTCTTCTACCAAAGCTTCTAAATAACCTTCTAAATCATTAGAAATATGCTTTTTAACTTCATTTGATTCCGTCTATGATTGCTTCTAACTTATATCTTCAACCTAGGATTAGTTTCTAGGTTTCCTTCTATCTAATATTAGCAACCTATAATAGTTTCTAAGTTCCCTTATAACTTTTATCCTAAAATCATTTAACTCAGAAAACTTAATTCGATAACCTTTATGTTTGTTATTGTCAAAACATATTACATGAGAGAACTTAACAAGATCTATTCTACAATGAACATTTGGCATCATTTGTTCTCGAAGCCCATTACCAATATGGTTCGATATGTAGCACTAGCAAAACACGTTCTAATAATGATGGTGACACCCCTACAGTAGACCAACAGCTGACAATAGCAAAACATGTTCCAATAATGATGTTGACACCCCTACAGTAGACCAACAATCGACAAACCTGATCGTTATAACCACTACGGAGAATAATTAAAACCTCTTCTTGTAACCAACATCACTAGACAACAAGAAGTCATTGTGATTGATGCAAACCATTTCACTTGCCTTAACCAACTTTGTAATAATCTAGAAGAAGAAAATGGAGAGTTAAGAAATCAAATCCATACAATGCAACAAAACAATGACCCTTCACTACTCATTGACAATAATATGTCTCAAAATAACAATTAGTTACCAATGGTTAGGAACCATCCAATCCCTCTAATACTTGCACCTACAATCTTGAGGTTTAATGCTCTAACATAAGCTATAAGCAATCGACATACTTAATCTGATGCCAATTCATACCTATTCCTTGCTAATAAAAGGTCAAAAGGAATTGATCAATTTATTAAAAACCTCTCTAAGGTAAAGGAGTTAAAGAAGAATTGATCTTCAAGCAAATTCGTCATTAACTAGTCCTATTTTACGAGTGAAATTGAAATAGAGATACTGCCACCCGATACTCACCTTCCCAGTCTAAACTCTTAAGATGGGTCCATTGACCGTGATGATCACCCAAACCATTTATGTATAGTGATGAGCGTGTGGTTGCAATGACATAATTTCCTTTTTCGAGTACACTTAAGAAGCAACTTGATCATAGCAAGTGGCAGTCTCATAGTCATGTACAAATATGTGAAACCCTAAAAGTGGCTCACAAGGGCAAATAAATAAAATAACTAAATTAAATAAGCAAACTATGCATTTCGACTTTGTTTGGAGCTAGCAATTAAGATTAATTAGAGCTAATTGAGAACAAATTGGAAGTAGTTAGGTGTATTTCTAAAGGTGTCCAAGCGTTTCTAACTTCCAAGTAGCTCAAACAAATCGACTCAAGCAAGTCGAGGTATAAGTCCAAGCTAGGTGCCGAACAACTTGGTGATAGCTAAGTTGATCTAGGGGTGTTAAGTTCTTGATACTTGTAACTGAGAGGCATGAACTATGAGTTGAATTCAAGAGTTTGATGGTGATTACTCCTATTTTTTTAGTTGACTTAGACAACCTATACTCACTTTATGGAGTTAAGCTTGGTGAGACCCCGGTTTAACAAGTCAATGCATCTTGGTAACAATTATGGTGTCTTGCTAATAGCCCATTATCGGTCAAACTTACATATGTGTCTTCTCTTTGGCAATCCTTATTTCATCCCTAAATCGTATCTCTACCTAGCAGCTCAATGCCTAAGAAAAGAGCTCAGACTCTTTAAAGAAGAGGTCAAATCGATGATCTCATCACTATCCATCCACAAGCTTTTTCTCTAAAGTTAGAGATTCTTATCACCATCTTTTTCCTTGTGATATTATTTAAACATTAGTTTATTATGCATTATAAACCTATAACTGAATTCTATTTTTTCCTCGAAAGTTAAAGAAATGAAGTATTGAATATCTAGCTTTTTTCCATTTACATGCAAATATAAAATTTATTAAAAATAGAAGTTTTGTTACTCAAGTTAATCAATCATGAATATTTTATTTGAACATATCATTATTTCCTTTATAGGTCTTTTAAGTGGGTGACATTGATCTTAGACAATCACTTATATAGGTATTATTAGCAGCCCTTTCAATATCAAAAACTACATTGATGGCAATAAGAGGTTCCTTGTGGATCCCTAAAAAGAAGATAGATTTTTCTTTGCTCTTTTGTTTTCATGCTAATGTATGCATACTTAGATACATTGAAGCACATTAGTAATTGTTAATATTTGCTCTTTAACTGTTGCTAAAAGATGACAATCATGCCTAACTTCTTTAAGACTCTTTTGTTTTCCTTCCATGTAAAAAAAATTATAATCAAGAAGTTTGTGTGTTCAAATTTGAATATAACTCTATTTTGGATGGCTATAGAGCTTTTTATCTCAAACTCAAAAACAATGAGGGAGTTTGTTTTATTTTCTTTAGTATTACAATAGAAGTGATGATAACAATAACACATCTGGCTTATCTCCCTCATCTAATAGCTACATTATCGATAATTATATTATAGATGACTTGTCTACATATACTTCAATGAACAAACATCATATCTCTAACTTAAGCAATTAAACATAATGCTTTTATTTGTGATTAACGTTAAAAGCCCCTTTCACAAGCACATCATGCAAAGTAATATAAAGGGAATAGAATAAAGGTATTCTTAAAGTTTTGTAAATATTTAAGACCTTCATTCATTATTTTATTTCTAGCCATCTATTTAATTTTTTTTTTCTTGGCACATTGCCATACTCTTAAGCTCATTATCAAGTCTTCATATTTGATGAGTAAATCTAATGAGTGCTTTTGCATTGTGATGATATATAGCAACTTTGAGAGATATTATAAAAAAAATACAGTATGACATATTAGAATCAATTGTATATAAAGGGCAAAAGATGTAGGAAAAAAAATGGAGAAAAGAGAGCAAGGAAGATTGAAAATGATAGAAAATGTAACATACAATATAAGAAAAATTCAAAGCAAGAGTTTAAATAACTTATTCAAGCTATACTGTTTAAGCTAGCCAAGGTATGATAAAGCCTACGTTGATATAATTTAAATGATGTTGAACATGCAAACTATATTATATTTGCCGGACTTAGTTGGTCTAGCACTTGCATTTTTATTTTTTGCTAGACTTTACATTGATTAGTATTTTAATCCATTGCACAACCCCACAAATGACTGCAGGACATCCCTTTGACTTAAGATGGTTGGAAAAACCAAGTAATAATTGGTCACAATCTACTTCAAAAAAATAGGTCATTCAACTTACTAGCAGCCACCCTTAGATAAAAAAACTTAAAAAAAACTAAGGATAATGTATTTAGGTCATGTAACACAATCAAGAATAATTGTATTTCATCCCTTTATTCTTTTTTAAAGAAATTTTTGGGTAGTAGATAGCTATCTACAACCCTAGAAGTAAGTGCATGACCTACTTTTTCAAAGCGGGTGTCGTTTGGTGGCCTTTCAAATCACCCTAAGGTTAGGGGTGGTCAACGGCTACTTGTAAGGGATCAAATAATCTCCCTATCTCTTATCCTAGGTGACCACTTATCAACCGTTAAGCTTGGGGGAGTTAGAAAAAATTTTTTTTTTCCTTAAAATTTACTAATTTCTCTTTTTTAAAAAAAAAATTTGTAAATTTTTTATTTTTTTCTATTAATCTATTTCTATAATGATGATAATAAATTGTGCAATTTTTTATTAATCTATTTTATTAATAATCTATCTATTTTACTTTAATGATGAAGATGATAAATTTTGCAATTTTTTTAATTAATCTATTTGTTATTTCTCTTTAATATTTTCTAATTTTCTATTACTTTCTTTATTCTTCAATTTTTTTATTTAATAAAAATGTTTAGATCAATAAGACATTACCATGTGTCATTCTTAATTAAAAAGTTAACAACAAACTAATAAAGAACTTATTTGCCAACATTTATAAATGTGGGGCACTAAAATAGAAGAAAAAGTTTAAACATTTAAGACTTATATTAAAAAAATAAATAGCAAATGTCAATAACTACTTCTCCCTTATTTAGTAACCATCAAAAGGATGACAAATTTATGACAAAAACTTTCAATCATTTTTATTTTTAAACATCAGTTGTAATTTGTTAGAAATTGACAACACTTTCTTATTTTGCAATAGAAATTATGTTTCTAATCATTTTTATTGTAAATTTTGGTAATTAATTTGTGAGGGAAGACACTAGATGTTTTATCACAAATTTATGATGGATATGTAATCCATCGCTTAGAATAGTGGGTTTTTAAATTAAAATAGGAATTTGTGAAGAGAATTGTGTCTCTAAAAGTCATTCGTGACAAAATTCCTACCTTTAAAACGCATATTTTTGTGTCTAAAACCAAAATTTCCCATAGTATAATATATGTTTATGCATGTTGTATTGTAATGTATATATACATATAATGTGTGTGTGTGTGTTTTGTTATAATATAATATAACATATATACTCCACATGGCATATAGTATTACGTATGTATTATTAATATATTTTGTTATGTTGTAATATATTTGCAGATGCACATACGCTACATATAATATATAGTAAAAGTAAGCTAGTACAAGGTAGGTAAGATATATCGCCTTTCATGTATCCGATGCTGTAAAATATAAATTCCCAAATTTAGAATCAAAAGTACCTTAGAATATATAGCATATTCTGTGAAACCTATGAATTTTTTTTTTTTCCCTTATAAGTTTCAAGTTTATGTGATGTAAAAAAAATGTGGTAACCCATATATGATACTATAAATTCTTTATATACAAAACCTATAAAAGTTTATGTTTTGTGATATAATAATAATAATAATAATAATATTTAGCTATGTATATATACATATATATATATATATTAGTGAGGTGCTTGTATGTAATTAATTCAGATATATATTCTTTTATTATTTATATCTTTTTTCTTTTGTATTATTATGACCTTATAACTATGTTATAATATATTGGGATGTTATAATACTTCTTTAAACTATGTAGTTTTTGTTTCTCAATCCATTTTACTAATCGAACAAAATTTTCTAAACAATATAACAACCATTTAAACTTATTACAACTCTATTTCAAACTGTTGGGAATAGTTACTATCTCACATCCTTAATCCATTCAACTAAATTAACAAACTAGAGTTTTGATTATTGGATATTTGTATAGGTATTGGCCGTGTGACAATAGAGATCGTTGGATTGTGCTTGCAAACCCCAGTTGAATAAGATAATTAACCGAGCTTATGCTTGTTGTTTGCTTTACCTTTGCTTTAGTTAATTACAAGCGTCTCAACTTTCCTATACGTGTGTGCGTGTGAAAAAATGGATCATTCAGGGGAACTACGATTGCATTAGTGAAAACCTTCAATATTTGACAATGGTGTCAATGTTACTAACCATATCAATTACACTATTTAAATGCTATATTTTATTCATAAATAAATAATAAATATTTTACAAAATTAAATTTTAACCATGCATGACTGTTACATACGATATCCGATTTTTAGAAACTTTATGTCATTAGAAAACTCTTGATACATACTATAGATTAGAAAAACTCTCAATAATAAATTATTAGTATGTAGTGTTATTTGTATAATGTTTTATAATTCGGTCCCCTTACACTATTTCTTTCTTATTTCAATTATGCTAAACTAAAAGCATCTTGACTCCACATAAAACAGATTCTCATTTTTGCATGGTTTCGCATTATACTGGTGATCACTAGGATAACAAGCACCATATTGTAGCAATTGGAAAATTGTAAAAAATGAAATTTCATGTACCAAATATTATCCTAAAAGAAAAATCCATAACCCAAACACTGAAAGTGCAAAATTAATACAGTTGTACGACCTTAGTTCCCACTTTAATAAAGCTCTTCTGTATTAAGCTTGGATGAAATATTTCCCTATGTTTTGTTTTGTTTTTGTGTGCATGGTTCTATGATATCCCTTCTGATATAGAGGTCGATCCGAAATGATTTTCTGCTCAGGCCGGCCCGCTGGGTTTGGAACCAGAATCGGACTCGGCCCCAAATGGGAGTAAATGGGACTCGAGTGGGTGGAACCCCCTAGATTCGTCCAAGGCGCTGGGTCCAACAAAGTCCATCCGAGAGAGAGAGAGAAAGAGAGAGAGAGAAGATGAGAGATTTTAAAGAGAGTAAGAGAGTAGCTGTTGGGGAGAGATCCGGGAAAAGGAGATAATAGGGTGAGAGCAAAGAGAATAAAGAAAGAATGACAGAGCCAGGGAGTCAAAGAGTGAGAGAGAAATTAGTGAATTATTTCTGAGTGAGGTTTCAAAAGTCATAAATAATTGGCCTCTTTTGGGATATAATCGCATTGCAATGCTCAGGCCCATTTTAATTAGCTTTCACTCCTTCAGTTTCTACATCTAATTATAAAAAAGATACACATATTTTCTTTACAGTTACACATGACATATTACACGTATCATGTGTTAACAGGAATAATTTTTTTAAAGCTTTATATAACATCAATATTACATTTATTGTATCATTTTCTTAAAAATCCCGAGCTATTAAAGTAGGGGATCAGCATCAAGCCAATTGTAGACATAAAGAATTAAAAAGACATGGCAAGCTATCTACTGTAATAGAACACTAACTTTACTTCCAAGCAGTGCAGTTTTTGGTGAAATGTATGGAAAGTAGCGACAGTTTTAAGTATTGCATAATGTAACTCCATGTGTTTAGCGCTCATTTGTATATCTATTAAGTGCTCCTTTCATTCCCCATATTTTCATCAAATTTCCTAACTTGCTACGTGTTGGATATTTTGCCAAACATTTATATGATCCAATAAGATTTAACTAATGCTAAAGTTTGAAAAAATAACTCGCAAGAAGCGGGTCAGGTGATTCAAAGAATATGAGTGAAGCGATAATTAACCATTTGTACTTAATGGATTCAACACTTGCCCAACTACTAATATTTTCCATGCCATGCATTTCATGATAATTTCTTATGTTCTATTCTCCGACACCATGATAATTTCTTACGTTCCATCCTACACACTGCTATAAAAGCCAGTGATGCATCAAAGTAATGGTCTTCCTCTTCTCTCATCAATCCCTAACATCTATGGTCGGCTTAATGCCAATCACCTACTTGAACAATTTAAGATTTTTAGAATAATTACGTAATCATGGTGATTACAATACAAGTTATAGAACTTGTAAATTCTTTTAATATGTCAAAAATATTAACGATATTAACTCCTTGATTTCTACATATTTTTTCTTGTTATGTTGATCATAAATTATTTCATACAAGTTACATGATCTAATTATAAGGGTAATCATACTATCTTATTTTACTTCTTACATTGTAATATATTGTTATGGAAGCGTTGCTCTAGTAGCCCCATGTACCGTATACGTACATGTAATCCAATTAATTAATTAATATATTTATCTCTTTTTCATATAAATATTTGTATAAAACCGCCCAATAAAGCAATAAAAAGGCATCACTTTCTCTATAGTCATATGATGCTCATGGCATCGACAATGAAAGATATGGATCGTGTACATATAAAAAAAAAAAAATCTGGACAAAAAGGATAAATAAACAAACAAATAAATAGTAGTGGAAGCCTCCGCCTAGAAATGAGTATACCAGGGTGTATCGTGATTCCCAATCACACCCATATTCCTGCTTTTGAATCGAAATGCCTTCTATTTTATGAAATTAACATCATGTAGTACCGGGAAAAGGATTCTAAGAATTTGCAGTTCCCAAGATTAATTTGCAGAGGGACAATACCTATGGAGAAACTCATGAATGCTCTTGGTACAACATGAACCATTACAGTGGAGTGTTAATGTGGTATAATTTTCCAGCTTTTATTGTCCTATACTTTTCACGTTAAAGGAACTTACTCTATCTCTATTGTTACAAAAGCTCCTCCGGAAACGCCAGTTACAACGTGGACCCTAATCTAAAGGATCAACGGCTTCAGGTATGTAAAATACTGACTCAAACCCAGCTGTTTCGGCGGACTGTGCATACTTTGTCATGTCAATATTGACAATTCACAAGCTCAGACCTGTGCAAAAAAGAAATTGCACCAGGCATTATGGAACTTGCACAAGGAAGAGGAGATAAGAATTATGAACTAATAAAAGAACCGCATATGTTTTATATACAATCCAAGTATATTGGGTTACAATAAGAAAAACTCCTGGCTCTAGATGCATTTCATAGGACACATCAGTTGTGTGTGCTTACTGCTTAAAGCACAAAGCTAACGGTAACTACAAGAAAGCATACATGTATTGCAAACAATGGTATAGAGTATAATAATACCTTCTTGAAGTAATTCAAACTCTGTACTCGCCAACACGCATCCACTTAGTAGAGGACCATTTATTTCCTTTAATCACTGGACAACCACCTGAAATTAAGAGCAAAATATTTAACTATGCCTTCAAAATGTGAGTAGTCCAAAAATTACACAGCCATATACTATAACAATACGTGGGATATTTCATGTAAAATTTAACTAAAGCATGCAGCTAAAATATATTCAGCAGGTATTACGAAAATAAGTTGGCATGCATGTAGGCAAACAATTACTAAACTTCAAGACAGGTTTAAATAACCATGCAGACTGGTTCCGTCTAATGTGGCATCAGGCTTCATGCTCCAGAAAAGCAATGCATCACCCATTTTTGGCTTCACGGAAAGTCCTCTTTTACCACAATCTGAAAGCTCATTCCACCATGGAACAGCGCTGAAGTTCCCTTTGGCATTAGGGAAAACAGTTTCTCCTCCTTCCTCAACATCTGAGCTGGAAATTATAAAAGACAAAAATCATATGAGAAAAATTATTCTTAGATATGCCATTCATATGGATCAAGGATACTGATTATGGCAAATGCCGATACTCACAGGTACATAAGAACTGTTGCTATACGTTGACCTCCATTCTTAGTGTTGAATGCATCTTGAAAGTAATCGAAATGAGGCTCATATTTCTGTCCAACTTCATAATGCAAAACCTGAAGACCTTCTCCATGCTCTGCAGGTGTATCACATGTATGACAAGTATTGGTTATAAAATATAAATGAAAAGACCAATTATGCCACTGCTAAAGTACACATTACCAAAACCTAGTTGATTGGTCTAATTGGCTAAGGTCCAGGAACACTCTATAAATTATATGAGGTCTTGGAGCTCCTAATGCAGCATAAGCTTCTCAACCGATGCCATGGGAGCTGTAGGCAATTTGTGCTCATGAAGATAAATGGTCAATCTACAACAGGAGGACAACTGGATGGCTGCAGATGAAATTTACATTATAGCCTTCTGGTCCAGGGGCTTCAACATCCCAGACTATGGCCATGCCACTCCAATAACAAAAAACAAAGCATGTTTGGTCAATTTAATTTGAAAATCCCCAAATTAGAGATTATTTACAGGAGCAAGACCTATGCACCAAATTAACTCATTGCTTGTAATAGCTTTAATGTAAGATGATGATGATGGTAAATGGTGTCAAGATACTTTTGACACAAATATGGTCGTCAGGTGAAGAGCCAACATGCAGCTATTGCCCGCATGTATCACTGAGTCTCAACAGACAGAGTATCAAACCTTTCAAGGACAATGTTAGGTGCAGGAACTCCACATCAGGGTGATTCACCCCTTCAAACACGTGTAGATAGATCAAGCTACAGAGAAGAACTAGTTAGCCAGATAATTTCCTCATTTTTTGCTATTCCTTTCATATATTCATGTTTTTTCTGTTTCTCCTCCATGTATGTCAGTTATTTTAGGATTATGGGGATTATCCACAAATCCACACGTTCCAACAGCTTGGTAAGAGTGCAGCAGTAGTTTAATAGACTTTGACAGACTACATGCATGATTCTTTTCAGAAAGGAGAGGGCATATTGAAATTTTACTGAGAAGAGTGAGAGAGAGAAGGGGGAAAAAACAATTCTTGTTGTTCACATGAGATCTAGGGTTCTCTCTTAAGAAGCCCTAAATATTGATTCAAAATAAGTAAATTAGAAAGAAAAGCTCACAAGAACAAAGAGACCAGTAGAGAGGATTTCACCCTTAAGTCACACTCTAAATATGATCTTCTAACAACGCAGTATTGAAGCAAGCTACGACGGGTGAATTTCATGATCTTCAACAACAATTTAAAGCTTTCATGGCAATATACCATGAAGATTGAGATGGGGAGCAAGCTGTGAGAGAGTGCAGGAAGAAGTTGCAAGAGGAGCACCAATAAAAGTTCTCTCAACAAACTCAAGTAATGTTGCAAGACTTGATGAAGTTAGGAACAGGACACGTGAGCTTGGCAAGGGATACTAATATGTGCATAGACAGGCGAATGGATAATGTTAGGGGTCAGGAAACGGGGAATTTAACTTGCTTGCCCAGAGTTTCCTTTATACAAAGTCATGAAGGAACTAATGGGTGGTTAAATCAATGCAATTACTTGTTTAGGCATCAGAGGACAGTTGAGGAAGACAAGGTGGCACTAGCCTCCTCCCACCTCAAAAGCAACGTGCAATCGTGCTTCTTGAAGCAAGAAAGAGATCAAATGCATTTAACCTAGGAGGACTTTTGAACCAATGTCATATGCAGTTTTGACCTCCATTGCTGGAGGATCACTTAGAAGAAATGGTGAGATTACCACAAACAGGAGTGCAGAGGCTTATCAACACTGTTTTGAGCAATTAGCAGCTCAGGCTAGTCCTTTGATGCCAGTGCAAGAAGTCACTATCTTCATTAGTGGCTTGAATAACGCCATAGCAATGGAAGTGTAACTTCACCACCTGCATGACTCATCTTATGCCATGAGTTTAGCTCAATTATATGAGCAGTGTGGATTCCCTAAAGAAGAGGTGGCTTTAATGTGCAAGGTAAGGAGCAAGTTGGTTCGTTCAGGGACTTGAGCTCCTTTTGTACTCATGCCCTCACAGGCCTTCAAGTTCCTTAAACTACATAGGTGCAAGGTATTGTAAAGGGTCACTCCATACTAATCTTGACTGATTTGGGAAGCACCCATAGTTTTGTAGATGAAGCCTTAGAGTGGAAGCTGAGGTTATTAAAAGAGTCTAAGGAGCATCTACAAGTATTAGTAACTAATCAAGAGAAGATAGGACAAATCATTTAAAGACTCTATCAACCTGCCAAAGCCAAGCTCTACCTCATATTCCACATCTCATGTCTCAAGCTTTTTTGCCAAGTACCCAACGCACCTCCAAGCATTTCAGAAGTAAGAGGAGGAAAAGCAGTTCCTACTCCATAAGCTATTCTAGACATTCGCCATCACAACAGGGTTGAAGAAGTGCTCATCCATTGTGAAGGTCAATTACCAACAAAAGCTTCTTGGGAACCAGCATCCGAGATCAGCCAGTGATATCCTGAGTTTGCACCTAAGGTCAATCGCATCTTAAAGGGGGAAACATTGTTAGGTACACAAACTCTACAAGCAATGATTGACCCCTTCAAACACATGTACACACGTTGAGCTAAGGAGAAGAACTAATTGGATAATTTACCTGTTCTCAGCCAGCTATTCCTTTCCTACTTTCATGTTGTTTCTATTATTTCCTTGTATGTCAGTTATTGTAGGATTGTGGGGGCTATCCACAACTCTGCTCATCCCTACATCTCAGCTTACATGGGAAGTGGTTTGACAGGCTTCAACAAACTACACTTGTGGTTCTTTTCAAAAAGGAAGGGACATAATGAGATTTCATCAAAGAAAAGAACTCTTGCTGTTCACATGAGATCTAGGGTTCACTCTTAAGGAGCTCAAAATAGGTAGTTGGGATGGAAAGTTTACAACAAAGACACAAGTAGAGAGGATTTCACTTTAAGTCACCCAGGAACTAGACTCCAACACAATCCTATAATCGACAACTAACTAGTGCAGTGTAAAGCTCAATAATACTTGGTCAATAATAATTTTCTTTCTCTTTTTTAAGGAGGGGTAAATAAGGTACTGAGTCAATAATTTCGCTGATACTTTGCACCAATAGTCCAAGATATACACAAGAGAAATGCAAACGAAGTTATAGGCAGGTTGAAGGAAATTTTTCTAGGATAGATTCAGCCAAAACTTTATATGATGACTTGACTGAGTTGTTTGGAGGCACTGTTAGAAACAATAAAGAGTTATGGCCACTAGAAATATAGTTTTGAGGTAGTGACCCCATTGGAACAGTCATCCATGAAGAACATTCTTTAATAAAGAAAAAAAAAGATGATCCATGAAGAAATACGATTTGAAGAGCGTCCATGAGGAAAAAGTTATTAGAAGATCAACTTTCTCTTCTGGTAACCTAGTTCATGGGTTCGAAGTAGTATTCACAAAATATAAGGGTAAAGTTGTGGAGTATTTTGAGCACCCAGTCAAACCTTTTATCAACTTTCTGCTATTTATTGGTGTAACACGGTTATTCGAATGCATTTCCAAATTCACTTTTGCTCACATTTCAATGTGGTTAAGCCTGCATTTGAAACACCGAAACACCAACATTTTCCTATGATGACTAACCCAACTAGCAAAGCCAACTAATCATCAGTAGTATTTTGATACAAAGCTTAAATAAGCATTTCAGTTGAAAATAGATCAAGGGAAAAGTTGCAGACATTCAGATTGTTATTCAGCACATACAAAGTGACTTTTATTTCTCAGATACGCTACATCCCTGATTCATTTTCAGAGCCAGCAACAAATCCAACCTAAATGCCTGTTCATTCCCCTTCTGGTGATATGTGGTATTGATTTGAAGAAAAAGAAAAGAGGAAGGATAAATTACATAGATGCTTCGAAGAACCATCCATCTTCCAAGCAAAACTAAGGGGAGCGTGTAATACATACTAACCTACAGGGATGAAGGTAAAATCTGCAATCCTCTTCTCAATGTCCCTTATTATTTTATCACGACCTCTGGCCAGGAAAGTACCGGAACTTGTACGCACCCTGTGTCAAAATTAAACAGCAAGGAGAAGCCTGTCAAAGGAAATCTGAGAATAATTGAATAAGCCATTTTAAATTTATCATTTAAGAAACAACAAGGAATATCAATACCTGCTATCTCTACTCTTGCCAGTTTCACTATCTACAACTGTTGACTTCTGCATTCGAGGTTTGGCCAATTCAATTATGTACTCACATTCCTGCTTAGACTGCAGACAGGAAATAAGGCAGCTTTAGATGCTAGATTATCATCATTAAGAAATCCAGTCATCCAAACAAAATCATATGCTATAGGATTTGATGGGCAGTATGAAGAAAGCCTGCTTGACACATACGTCCTTTTCACGTTTTGGTAAAACTTGATGCATGAGTTAAAAGACCAGAAAACCTGAGTTTTCAACATCCAACTGTGGGATCAAGACATCAATGTAGCAATAGGTCTTTTCTATCTTACAATATTATCACCCTATGATATGTACTGAAGCTAATAATATGTTGCTCATAGTACCAATAGAAGGTATGAGAGATAATAAGTGTAATAAGTGCAGTACATGCTGATATGGCAATAGTATGGGCTAGTTATTTCTATAAATAAGAAGCGTTTACTAGAAAGGGGTATTCATGTTACTTGCATTGGTATTTTAGATCATTTGTGGGCTATTGCTCAAGTTCCTTGGTAAGCTTTTGCTCATGGCTCTCAATTAGAGAGATTAGGGTTTGTAGTCAAAATTCCATTATAAAAATCAATAGAAGGTACTTTGTTTCTCTAGTCAAACTTTAATTTTCTATTCTTTAAACTTGAAGATCATAACAATCTACGCCGTCTCGCAGAAAATTTGGATCAAGGAAATTTGGAATCAACTACAAAACTATGACTCACATGAAATCATTATTGAAGGAATTGGAACAGAAGTCTGAAGAAACTCATGAAGAATTAAGGACGTGCAACAGCGATTGATGGCATTAGATTGAGATCAAAAGGAAATTGGTGGGATTGTTCAATCATTGCAAGGAGATGTGAATTCCATACGAGCTGACATGAATTCATTAAGTGGAGATATTTCAATTATCCAAAGTAATGTCGCTAAAATCCAAAAAATGTTCGAAGACTGGTTGATTGTGTGCAAATCAAGTCTAAGAGAGTCTTCTAATTTGCAAGGAAAGCAACATGTGAACCTTGGCAACAACACTTGTGTAGCTTCAACGATTGAAAGATTTAATGTCAAGCTAAATGAAGAAAGATTGAATGAGAGAGTTAAAGAAGTTAATATAGAACATCAAGCTAATGCATCTCGCATGCAAATTCCCCTATTTGAAGGCATAGGTCCAGCTCATTGGATTCTGATGACGGAGCAACACTTCGAAATGTAGCACATTCAAGAGGATCGGAAAGTTGAGATAGCTACGATGAGTTTAAGAGGGCATTGTTTGTACTGGTTGAGAGGATTGCATCAGCAAGTTCTACAATTCGATTGGACATTGATGAAGGAAGAAATAATGAAGCACTATGAAGATCCGTAGGTTTCTAATCCATTTAAGAGCCTCTCTCAATTGCTACAATCTACAACCGTGTGACAATATATCAAAGATTTCGAATATTTACTATCTCAAGCACCGGCCATGTCCAAATTGCAGCTACTAGGGTACTTCTTGGAGAGATTGTGCGAGGAGATTCAAACAAAAGTGAATACATTTTCCCCTACTACTCTTAACAAAGCTATGGAACTAGCACTCAAAATTGGAAAAAGAGTATGAGTGTAGAATCTTCTTGGATCCAACCTATAGTGCTCGAACAAAAGTTAGGAGCTCATCTACTAAATCTTGTTTTCAAACCGTTGGGAGGCCATCTGCTGTTAGTTCCCTATATCCTTTTGTCACGGCCACTCAGCCACCACTATCCATTTACCCCGAAGTCCAAAATTAATTCTTCCATACCACTTGCTGTCCAGAGTCGAGGAAACCAAGGGTGGAACAATGGAGTAACAGCAGCCAGATAATCTTCACAATCAGTTGCAATCCAAGGTCAATCAAGAAAGTACGCATGGAAGTCTCATGGCCAGAGACAAATGACCAATGAGGAGTTTCGCAAGAAAATGGCTAAGGGGCTGTTTTTAAGTGTGACCAGCCATTCTCCCCTAGTCACAAATGTCCTAATAAGTATCTTTGCCTCACGATGTTAGAAGAAGATCAAGAAGGATCTGGTTATGTGTGGGAATGGGATGGGGATGTTACCAATTTACAGCATGCTACGCAGCTTGATAACAAAGGGGTTGGCTAAGTGGATGTGTCGGCCTACTTGCCTGTCCTTGAGGGCAAGGGCACTCTCGAGGGGGAAGGAATTGATATGTCCCAAAGTTAATAATACAGTGCTAATAGTACTAACAGAGGATATGAGAGATAATAAGTGTAATAATTGCAATACATGTATTAGTAAGTGTAGTACATGCTGATGTGGCAATAGTATACGCTGGTTATTTCTATAAATAAGGAGCGCTTGTTAGAAGGGGGTATTCACATTACTTTCATTGCCATTTTACATCATTTGTGAGCTATTGCTCATTTTCCTTGGTGAGCTTTTGCTCATGACTTTTAATTAGAGAGATTAGGATTTGTAGTTAAAATTCCATTATAAAAATCAATACAAGTTACTTTGTTTTTCTGTTCAAACTTTGATTGTCTTTTCTTTAAACTTGAGCATCATAACACCCTGGCAGAATTCTTACTGGGAGAATTCTTAATGTGAAGAGAAAATGGCAACAAAGTAAAGAAAAGCAAAACAAGCATTCAGGAAATTTCAGGAAGAATGATGTTTTCCCAACTTAAATTGCAGGTTTTTCTTTTTTTTTTTGGTGAATGACTTAAATTGCAGTTGGCTTCAAGGAAATCCTACTATTTAGACAAATAAAAGCAAAAATTGCTATAATCAACTTAGTTCATCTACAGCCAACCTAGGTTTAAGGAATGAAAGTAGATGCATTGAATGCAAGAGATCCTTAATGGATAGGGGCACAAGAGAAATCCAGAGAGATTATGGATTCAGAAAACTAAAGATCCCATTCTAGACATCATTTTTTTTTTTAAAGAGAAAACTAACTGTGTGCCAAAGCAGCCCAATTCCAAACTGAAGGAGACCAGATCCATCATCTGGCTTTCAGCATGCTTTTCCTGGTTTTGTTGAAACCAATTGATTGAAACGACAATGATCCCAAAGGGCTGGTTTTTTCTCTTTATTCAGTCCCTCAGAAATAGGCAAAATAACCCTAAACAAATTTAAACTATGAAAAGAATGAAAAGACACATGCAGAGAAAACAAGAAAATGATACATTTTTGGGAGATGCCCATTTGTGATGCATTCAAACCTCAAACTTAAAAAGCACAGGAACACCAAGGCCTTCACGGTCCAGTGGCATGATCATTGCTCTCTTGGTGGATTAATTCTCCCTTTCTCAGGAAATATAACATATAAAATTGGCCCATAGCTAATTCCAAAATCAATCATTTTTCATCTGTTGCTTTGTATGTGATTTAACCCTTATGTGATGCAATCAAAGATCTGTCTTTAGACCTAGGAATCCATGAGGCCTGACAACTATCTAAAGGCATCAAATAATAGACATAGAGTTAAGAGGGTTCCAAGACAATAGATGGATCCTCAAACTTCCGTACTTGTTGGATAAGTGGAATCTACATATATTGGAAATTGCACCATTAATGAGTCAAGCTGCCATGTATATGTAAATAACACAAGTTGAGACTGACTACAAAGCAGTCAAGTCAACTTAAGCTTGGAGTAGCTAACTAAGTCAAGCTCTAACTTATAAAAATAATTCAGCTCTATACAAGAATAAGTTTATTTCGAACTTAAGCCAACTTCAATATCAAGGACTTCAATATAAGGAAGCATATGTTTCATAGAAAACCACTTCCTAAATTTTTCAGCATTTGTTGCAATCTCATATCAACATGGTCAGATTTTAGAATAATAATCAAAAGAAATTGCGATGTAGCAATAGAAGGTGCATGGGAGGTGACTATAGCATCTGGAGACAAATAACAATGGTCCATATACATACCAAAGGAATCCAAAGTTTCAAATGAAGAAAAAAAAGACTTCTACTATTAAAACAATAAATTATTTTACTCATTTTCATAGGATATATTCCATTTTAAATAGCCATTACTATTAGCAGTTTTCCCTTGGAGTCACCTTGCCTCCACAATCTTTTATGGTGGGATGCTAATAGATAAAATGAAAAATTGACAATCACCCCAATATCTGACTAGCATAGATCCAAGATTGTTGTGAATTTGAAAGATATTTTCTGCAAATAAATCAACTACTTTCAACTAAAGGGGATGTAAATTTCTGAGAAACAAATAAGCCTGGTTGGGCAAAAGTTGAGCATTTAGAGTCCCATTTTGCGTCTCAATTCAAGCTCACAAAAATGAACATCAACAAGTTTGAGTCAAGCTTCAGATTTGAGCCTTCTTGCCGGGCCCGATTTCAGCTCGTCAATTGCCTCAGACTTGATTAGACCTCCATTAATACATGCACAACAAATGAGACCAAACAACTATTTCCCGAGACTATAATGCTATTAGAAAGAGTCAAATCTCGATCCAAACTACTATCATAAAATGTTCTTCAAACACTCACCAAGAAATTATGATATATAGAAGCCCTAGGTTCCCATGAGATCACTTCAACCCACTGTTCTCGTCTCTCTCCATCTTCTCCACTGCTAAACATCAAAACAATAAATTATCCCTAACTATCAAAATGGGCATCCGAATCAACAAACTCAAAATTCAACGAAATTTCATCTTACATTTCAGAATTCTTCCTCTTCTTCACAATGGAGCTCAGATCATTGGCCTTGGTCGAGTCTCCAGAAGCACTAGGGATCGATAGGATGCCGAGAGTTAGAAGAATCAGGACAACGAATGCGAAGATGGTGAGTGCGGTTAGAATTAGCGTCGAAGGTGAGGTTCTTCGAGATGGAAACCGAGTGTGTCGCAATTTCACCGCCATTTTTCGCAGTGGAGTTAGGGGTTTTTGAGGTGGACTATTGAATAATGTGACGTCAAGGATCTGGATTAAGAAATGAATTATGGAGATCAAGATGATGAAGGAGGAAGAATTGGAGAAGGAGGCGGTATAGTAATTTTCACAAAGTTCGGGGGTCAAACAGAAAATTTAATTAGTTGAATCGAAATCACATCCATTTCGCCGAAAGTTTGTTTGATGGGGTTTTTTATTTTTTCACTTCAAGGAATGATTGTTTGGACGGTACAAGATAATATATAAAAAGTAATACTTATTTCCACTAGGGTGTTATTTTTAGAAAAAAATTAATGTTTATTTTCAAAGGGTACTATTTAAAATTATTTTTAGAAAAAAATTAATGTTTATTTTCGAAGGGTACTATTTAAAAAAAATACAGAACTAATGATATTTTGAAAAAGTATTATTTTTAAGAATAACCAAAATCATCTATTATAATGATACATTCCATTAAAAAAAAAAAACCTATACCATTACTTGAAGGAAAGAAAAAGAAGCCACGGAAAAGACTTCTTCACCTTATCTAGAAAAGCATTAGAAAAAGAAAGAGAAGGGATTTGTAAAGAAAAGATTTTCCTTAGGTCATAAAAAAATTATTTCTTCCATATGAAGGGAAATTATGAGGAATTTCTATAAAATGACTCAAACAATTTTTGAATAAAAATAAATAATAAACTTTTGAGAGCTTTTTGATATTTTAGTAAGTTTTAAAAAAAAATTAATCAACTTCCCTTCTATAATCATCCATCTCTTATCCAAACAAATATTTTCTCTTCACTTTCATTCACTTTAGATTCTTTCTTCTCATTATTTTTTCTTCATATTTCTTTCCTCTATCCTAAACACAATATAATAGCTCAAGACTGTGCAGCTTTAATATACTATTTTTCCTCAATGATAATTTAAAAATAATTCCTTGTAAAGAAGAGGAAAAATTAATAAAAGACGTTATAATCCACTTGGCATGAACACTAATGTCCTTAGTGATGATGCAAATTTGTATCCTTCCTCCCTTCAGTTGTATAATATATGGTTAGAAAAAAGATAAAAATAGTAGAGGAAAAATTACAAAAACATATCTATATATTGAGATTTTTATGATCAGCAATGATTGATGAAACATAACATGCAATAGATCCTTAAAATGGAACAAAACAGCAAGTTTTGTAATAGGGTTTGAGAGTAAAAAAAATGTGTTGTTTTTGTAAAATTTAAGGTATTTTAGTTAACAATACACGATTTGAGGTGTTATTAGAAGGACACACTTATGTCATAAGTCATTTTTAATAGAGAATAAGATTACTTGATTGAAAATAATAGAAATAATGCATCTAGAAAAGAACAAAACATAAGTCAATAAACAAGAAAAGTATGAAAACTGATAAGGGTTTAGTAATATATCACAAACATATTATTTTTCTATCAAAGATAATGATAAAGTTATTTAGAGTGGTTATAGTAAGTATAAAAGAGCTAAATGAAATATGTTCTAGGGGAATGCAGAACCATGAACCATATTGTAAACCTTTTGTATTCAACTAACCTGTATTTTTCTTAACTAACACATAATATGATCTCTTCTACTAGTAGTAGTAACAAGAATAAAAGTCGGATCGTGCATAAACTCTCAAAAACATTGATTGGACACCTTTAAATCCCTCTCTCTATTTTCAAAACCTAGGTAAAGAAACCCTAAATCTAGTAAAAGAGCAATACCCCCAACAGAATAAATTACCACATACCTCATAGAAGAAAATCAATAATAATTTATAAAATCAGGATAGTAAATCAAATCAACACAAGATAGAATCTTTTGCATTAAGTTGTTAAAATGGTTCATTAGTAACCCTATCAATAAGTTTAGTAATTATTCTTATGTTGTGGTATGGGAGATGGTATCAAAACCGACCTCTTATTGTTAAGGTTATAGTTTAGGCATAAATAAAGGAAAAGTGGTGGATATTTAAAGGTATGTATGGGTTAGTTCTTATTAACTTAAGGACTTTGAAAAGTTGAAATTACTAACTCTATAAAAAGCTTAACTAAATGTACTAGAAAGTAAGGGTTACGACTAAAGCATTGACTAAATCTACAATGATACATCATATTGTTCAAAAAGTGATAAATCACAAGCAAGAATTATAAGGCAAATAAGAGAAGTAATAAAAGGGAAAGGACCAAAGATTAAGGTCATTCAAATATAAAGATACTAATATCAAGAACAAAGGTAGTATAAGTATTGAAAAATGTGTCATTTTTCCCCCTAAATTGAATAAATTCCTTTTATATCTCCCTCAAGTCCTAAACCATTATCCGAACAAATCACTATGTTCTCTCTAATCTAAATCAAGAGACAACAATCATCTAACACTCAAAACACTCTTGAAATTCAAATACGGAGCATGTAATATAATAGTTTTAGACCATTCATTATTTTTTGCTTAAGCGTTATGAAACAAGGAAGATTGCTAAGGAACTCAAAGTACATCAAGCATAGAGATAGGGTAAAAGAGTAAACTTTAGTTGTGTTAGAAGTAAGATATCAAACTTACGATTCTATCTAAAATCGCTACAAGATCTGTAAAATCGAAAGTAAAATTGAAATATAGAAACATTAGTTTCTATAACCTACATAAAATAACCTTTTAAAATTGTAAAGATACTTACATTAGTTATTAAAAACTTGAAATATATAATAAAAATAAAGAAATGAAGAAGTTAACTTCTTTTTTTATAAAGTTTCTTAATCTATAATATGACATGGATGGAAGAAGAACAAGCAGTGTTAAAATTAAACTTTTTTCCATTTTGTTTTTAACTTATTTTAAGTTATTGACGGTACAAATGAAGTATATAATTTTCCTAATAAATTTTACTATTGGAGTTGGATCTTAGATGAAAGTTATGGATATCAAATAATGGATTAGGAGAGCGATAAAGAGGAAACAAATTAGAATAGGATAAAGATAATGATGCAATGCCTTAATAATTGATAGCTTATAAAAAACTAGTTGTATTTTTCGTTATTTTTTAGACAATTTAACTCAAATATATAGAATCAATGAACTTAGTTAAAAACATAAGTTTTTACATTAAAATAATTTTATATCTGAGTTAACTCGGAAAAGTTTCATAAAATCGTAGAGTCGCATGAGTATAATCACGATTATGACAACAATAATTGAAAAACGTATATAAGGTATCTAGCAAAGGTTTAGGCCTTAATAGTAGGTAGGTTGAGAACAACAAAAAATAGTCTACATTATCTTCAAGACCTAATATATGGTCTAGCTAGATGCAATTAAAAGAAAAAATCTACTTATTATTAATATGGTACGCCTTTGAGCACATGTATTAACCAAAATTAGTTACAAGGGAAGAATCTTCTATATTTGCTCTTATTACACATATATAAATGTTGTACTCAACATTATGGAAAATACAAGAAAAAGTGGTGCTCCCAATTGTATGTGTTCTCCTTGTCATTTGATGTATGTGTGTCAAAATTTCTCTTTGAGCTTGAATCTTTGATTTCCCCATTTCAAGTGGTATCAAAACATGCAAAAATATGAAGATTGAAGAAGTTGTTAGAGCTACTCCTGAAGATCAAAGCAATAAACATGAAGTGGTGATAAAAGTTGTCATGAAGGATTGGAGAAGCATGAAGCTTTAACGAAAACAATCGATGACATTTTCAAAAGAATACAGGCATGGATGGATCAAGAATCTTGTGTTATATCTAACTTGAAATCTCACCTAAGTGCAGGTACCTCTACTTCTAATCTTATTGTTCACGAAAATGGAAAAGGAGCAGAAACAATATCTAATGACCATACTGAGAGGATTCAACAAAATGACTTGGTTTATCAGCTACCTACTTGGTTTACATGTCTAGATTTTGCATTTTTTTCAATGAAGATTTAAAGGGATGGACCATTAAAACAAAGCAATGTTTTGAACTCAATACAACTCTAGATGTATGGAAGGTATGTGGCTTCAATTATTTAGAAGGTAAAGCTCTTAAGTCATATTATTCTCTTTTAAAGGCACATAATGTACAAGGCCATTTAACATGGGATGAATTTACAAAAAGGATGCAAAACTAGATTTGGAGAAAAAGGATACAAAGATCTAATGTTAGATCTGAAAGAATTACAACAAATAGGAACATTGCAAGTATATATATATATATATATATATATATATAAGAGTTTAAGCAACTTACTATTCTAGTTCAATTACTAGAGCACTATTTAAGTAGTATGTTCCTTTGTGGTTTACAACCTTCCTTACAATACCTATATATGTTTCAACACACTTTACTACATGGAGCTTATGCACTTGATAAACTACAAGAAGTAACCTTACTTTCTTCTTAAATGCACATGTGCAACGGCAATTACTCAAATCTAACATATTATCCTACATATCAATAATCATTACTATGCCCAAGCCAAAACAATCTCTCCAAACGTTACCCACAACCCAAAATTCCTTCAACATCCACTAGCCTCAACTATAATACCACTTACAACCAAAATTCATGTGCAAGTAACAGCCAAATCAAACCTCACCAATTTGAAAGGTGCTTGAAGATTTACTCCGAAGGAGCTAGATGAGTAAAGACAAAAGAAAATTTGCTTTTGATGCAATAAACCCTTCATACAAGGTCATAAGTGCAAGCAACAATAGGTAAACATGTTAGTAACGAAGCAAGGTGATGGTTTAGAGGAGTTAATGGATGAGGAGAAAGAAAAGATAGAGGAGGAATTTTCCATACTCACTTTATGTCCGATATAAGAGGAAGAGAAGGTAGAAGGTAACAATATGAGGGTACATGGTTGGTATGAGAAAAGAAAGTAGAATGTCCTTATAGACAATGGGAGTAATTTGAATCTTATTGATATTTGTCTTGCTAGATGCTAAAATTGATTTATTAGCTATCTCACCATTGTCGATAACATTGACAGGTGAATCAAAGTTGGCCAGCACATACAAAATCCTTAAGTATTAATGGACCATGCAAGGAGTTGTTTTTACAGCTAAAATGTACACTTTAGCATTGTTTAAGTTTGATGTTGTACTTGGATTGTCTTAGTTATCTCAACTAGGTACAGGCAATTGGAATTTTCAATTGAGGACCATGGAATTCAATTAGGAAGACAAGTCATGTAGACTAGTTGGTATAAACGAAGATATAAAGGAGATTATGGGTAAAGAGTTGTCTAAGTTGATTTCACATGATAAGAACAAGGCATTAGTGCAACACTAGGTTGTATATATGAATGGAAGGATGCTAAAAGTGAGTTAACTCCATTACATCCATCTATCATGGGCTTAATAGAAGGGTATGAAATTTTTTTCGAGGAGCCTTGTTCTTTGCCACTAAAGAGGGAACTAGATACATAATTTATCCATAAGAGCGGGCTACTCCTATCAACTTTAGGCCATATAGGCACTCGTTAACAAGCTAGTACTAGAAAAATAGCGAGAAAGTTACTAAAAATATGTTAATTCAACTTAGCCATAGCCCCTTCTCATCCTTAGTAAACTTAGTCTAAAAGAAAGACAATTTGTGGCATATGTGTATAGATTGCTGAAAGTCAAATAAGATTATTATAAAGGAGATTTATTTGATATATTGCTGAAAGACAATATGCTATTCCTTTTATAGAAGATTTATTTGATAAATTGACTGGATCATGTTACTTCTCCAAGCTTGATTTAAGGTTAAGCTATCACCAAATACATGTGCATCCTAATGATGTACAGAAAACCACTTTTAAAACCCATGAAGGACACTGTGAATTCTTAGTCATGTCTTTGGCTTGATAATGCATCTTCGACCTTTCAAGAATTAATAAACCACATCTTTAGGCCTTTCCAACATAAGTTTGTGTTTGCTTGTGTTTTTCAAAGATATTCTTGTACATGATGCTAATATAAAATCACATGAAGGCTACCTTCGAATAGCATTTGAAATTCTAAGAAAAGAGAGGCTCTAAAGAGATATAAGTGAGAGTTTAGGGTAGCCAAAATTGGGTACTTAGGGCACATAATTAGCAATGCAAGTGCATCTACTAACCTAAGCAAGGTAAAGGCAGTAGTCAATTGGCCAACACCTAAAACACTTAAGGGATTAAGGGGTTTTCTTAGGCTTACCTAGTATTGTCACAGATTCATTAACAAATATGGCAACATAGCCAAACACTTAACTCAACTCTTTAAAAAGGACTGGTTTTCATAGGGGAAAGAAGGCACAAACGCCTTTGGCAGATTAAAGACTACTTTAACTCAATCTCTAATTCTAACTATATCTTATTATACACTAAAGATTTTGTCATAGAGAATTATGCATGTAGTCATGAAAGTAAGACGGTGCTTCTGCAAGATAAGCACCCTAGAGCACATCTTAGTGACACTCTAACTCCTAAACAATGGGGACTTTCTATTTACGAAAAGGATATATTAGCATTAGTTTATGCCATCGAAAGATGGAGACATTATTTGTTAGGGTGGTACTTTATTATCAAAACTGTCACCAAAGTTTCCAATATTTATTAAAGCAACGCATTGTGACTCTATATTAGTAGAAATGGCTCACAATTTTTGGGGATGGATTATGAAGTACAATATAAGAGTAGCATTAACAATCTAGCAACGAGTATCCTATCCTCTATCCATAGTTAAGAATCACAAATTGAAGTTAATAGTGACTGTGATGACTAATCCTGGGTTAATTGAAGAAATTAAAGGGAGCTGGCAGTTGCATGACAAATATTCCATCTTAATTAGTAAGTTATAGTAGAGTGAAAAGGGAATTGCTACACCTTTGAAGCTAGGTTATAAAGTAGGGAAAATTAGTGGTAAGTCCTAAAGCGAAGCTAAGGGGAGAAGTTATTATCCTTGTACCACAACAATATATTAGGGGTTTACTCTAGCCATCAAAATAACCTACAAAAGAATTAGTCCGATTTCTTATGGGTTTTGTTTAGAAAGGGAGGTTAGGTAGTACACGCAGGAATGTGACATCTGCCAAAGATACAAGCTTGAATATGTGGCTACGCCCAGGTTGTTGTGACCACTACCAAGTCATAAAGAGAGTTAAGAGTGAAATAACTATGGATTTCATGAAAGGATCACCTATGTCATACGATAAAAATATTATTATAGCTATAGTTGATCGATTGAGTGAGTATACACATTTCATCGCTTTAAACCCCCTTATACTGCTCTTCAAGTGGCTCAAGCTTTTTTAGATAATATTTATAATCTACATAGGCTACCTAAAAATATTGTGAGTGACCAAGATCCAATTTTTGTAATAGTTTTTAGAGGGAATTTTTTTGGTTTATAAGGAGTTGATATTGAGCTTTCAACTACATACCATTCATAAATGGACGAGCAGTCAGAAGTTATGAACAAATGCTTAGAAACCTATTTACGATGTGTCACTAGTAAATGGCCTACGAGTTGGAGTTAACTATAAGCCAGTAGGATGGTGGTATGATACAAATCACTACATGAGCATTCAGAAGATACCATTTAAAGTATTATACAATTACCCACCTCCTATTCATCTACCCTATATTTCAAGAGATATTAAGAATGAAGCTATAAATGTAATGTTGAATGACTTTAAACCTTAAGATTATTGAAGTTTCATCTACTAAGGGCTCAAAACAAGATTAAATAGAATGTAAACAAAAAGAGAAGGTAAAGGACCGATCAAATAAGAGATTTCATACTGTTGAAGCTCTATCCATACCATCAACATACCTTCGGGAAATAAGATAAAAATAACTTATTTGCTAAATATTACTATGCTTACAAAATAATTGATAAAATAGGTGGTGCAACATATCGTTTAGAGCTCGAAGATTTACTAGAACCAAAAAGCATTTTGGGAAAAAGAATGGTGAAGAGAAGAAGGGTGGCAAATACAATGGTATCAATTAAGTGTAAGGGAAAAGATTAATCGAAGGTTACATGGGAATATTTTTATGATATATGTTTGTGGTTTCTTAATTTACCCTTATGGACAAGGAATTTTCAAGGTAAGGAAGTTGAAATGGGAAAGATTGCTAAATTAAGGTTTTAGTATGGAGAAGGGACTCAAAGTACTCCAAGCATTGAGATAAGTTCAAAGAGTAAAGGTAAGAATAACTAAATTTTATACGAATATGGATCATTTTTCTGAAAAATAGTACCAAAAAGGGCCCCTTGAAAAAATATTTGTCATACACCTTCAAACTACACAAGTTTCTTGCACAACTAGTTTTTGTAAGCTGTGTTGAAGTTACTTGCAACATGTCGCACATAGTATCTCCAAACTATAAATAAAGGGTGCCGCCCATTTAATGGTTCCTTGTATGGGGAATTGATACTGGATGCTCTATCGGAGATAAGACATAAGATTTCCCCCTTACGGCTAACCACATGGATTTTAAGTTTCCACAGGAACCACTCCTATGTTTCAACTAATTTTGTATCAACTAATGCAAAGGCCAAGGGAACTATTGATTTGTCTCCATCAACGCTACATGCCACCAACAACTTATGGCCATACTTACCGTATAAGAAAGCGCCATCGAAACAAACCAAAGGTGGGCAATATTTAAAGGCTTCCACACATAGTCCAAATATTCAACAAAACCTACTTAAACTGAAACTCATCTAGCCTCAACAAAGTAATCCACCCCTAATCCACCTACGCTTCCGGATTGCTTATTTTCATTACATTTAATAGTCTCGGTAGCTCATTGTACGATTTCTCCCAATTACCATATACCATCTCAACTGTCTTCCTCTTGGCCCCGAAACCCCTCCTATTGCTTACAATGTATCTATACATATTTTGCACATTTACTGCAAGATTGGGTATCTTTACATCGAGGTTATTCCATACACTATTAATGAATAGCTTTGTCATGATGTTGCTATCAATCTAAGAGTAGTCCCAATTCATCATCGAATTCACACAAGTGTGTGGTACCTCTAGAATTGTAATTTTGAAAAGCCACTCTACCTTTTTAAGACATGCCCATAACCTCCACTTGCATCCCTCTTGCTTCTTCCTACAATAAACCGCGTATATTGTAAGCTTCGATACCTCAACATGGAAATCACAATTGTTCCTTATGTAGAGCGACTTCACCATGTCTATAAGATCCTTCTTGATGTTGAATCACATGCCTACACACAAGTTATCAGATGTGCTAATGTTGCTACACATTTCGCTAACGTCTCATTCAAACATCACATATATATTGCCGTCATACTGGTTTTTATAGAATGGAATAGGATCTTTAACAAACCTGTCTGCCGACTCATTTAATTGTGGAAGCTCCTCAAATTGACTATTGGGAATTAGTATATGTATAGGACAACGGGGTTTGCTTGGGCCAGCTTCAAGAGATAGCCAAACCAACACATTACTGGCAACAACTTCTGGTCTTACTTAAGGTTCTCCTAATTCTTCGTGACCCTCACCATCATCATCCTTAAGTCCAACATGATCCCTATCATCTTCTCCAGCTATATCCTCCTATCCCTCATCATCGCCATTTATGCCCATGTGCATTCTCTCCACATACAAATCATAAGACTCTTTATGTTCAATAATAGGACTTAATGCTTCATCAAGCTACTCCTCTATAATATCGACTTGCCCATGGTCAGAAAAATTGTAAACCCTATTTTTAGTGGGCCTAAGATTTGAATTAAGAGTACTTTCCGAATGTTCCCAAAGATTAAATTAACCAAAAACTTAAGTTTATATTTAGAAACAAATTAAATTTTTACAATTCAAAAGCCAATTGTTGATAAAACCCGAGCTTGAAGAACTGCGAGCTCTAAAGCTACTTAAAACCCTAAACCTTAAAACCATTAAGGAATTTTAACCCTAAATAATTAATCGATAATTTAATTTGAATAATTTCATTCAACTTTAGAAAATTTCACAATTCTACAAAAATCAAATCATAAATTACAAAACAATGTGAGATGAAAACCTAAAAACAATTTCCTATAAGGCTATGCCCTTATCTTCATGTATAAGCCTTATACATAAATAAGTAGACCAACCAATCACCTTAGATAACTTATCAATTGAGAGTTTGAATCATTTATCAATTGATAACTTATCAAAATCTAATGATAAGACAATTTTCTTATCACCTCTTCACTTATACTACATATGGACTAATTTTCACAAGAATTCATAAACTTAACTTTAATAAATGTGACAAGACCACTCTATGGCCTAAAAAGACTTCCAATGGCAGATCTAAAAAGGGGAGAAAGGGGGGCCATGCACTTGTCATTCACCCATCAATCACTTCTTCTTACACATCACTATTCACCCCTTAATGCTTGTATCATCAAGAGTTGTAATTGTTAACTTTGTGTAAGCTACAAGACAACACTTTCAAAACATTTAAACACTCATTCTCTCTCCATTTCCAATCGGCCACTCTCTCCATCATTTCTCTCACTTTCAATTTCACTTTCACTTCATCTTTCTCTCCTTTGAAACAAACATAAAAAGGAGAAACAACTTTACCCCACAAAATCAACTTTTCTTCCATTCTTGAAGCTTCACTCACGGAATTTTTTTTCTTTTGTTCTTGTGTCATCTTCTTTCACCATCTAAGACCTTTTAAGACCATTAGAATCTTCCATAAACCCCATTCCAAAAGACCAAAAGATTCAGGTTCCAAAAGGTAGCAAAAAGGAGGAGGTAAAGTTAAGAGCTTAAGTGGAATCTTAGTGCACAACCACCAAACTTTGCGTTAAGGACGGGTAAGTGTTTCTTGTGATGTGTGGATTAGTATTTATATTAGGAGACTTGGATTTCTTGAAGATATGAGTAAGGTTTAAGTTGTTATAACACCAAAAATCGTTTTAAGAAACAAACCATGAAACCCTTACATGAAGTTGAAACATGAGCATGTAAAGTTGGTGTTTTGTAAAGGCATTTGTTTAATGCTTTGAATGGAAGATTTTAAGTTAAGAAAATATTGAAATGAGAACTTTAATGGAGGATAAGCATGCTGGACGTGAGGGTTCCATAGTCATTTGGATGTTGATTTTGTTTCTATTAAGTTAAACATGCTCAAATCTAGACTTAAGTTAAAGAAAAATCCATCATATGAGGTTTTATGAAAAAACAAACTTTGTATGACATGAGCTATGATATAGAGGTTTTATTAAGTATAAGATATTTTATTTCTTTATGTGGAGCATGAGTTAAAGGATCATTTAATGGAAGAAAACTTAAGTTAAGATTTGGACATAAGTAGTCTAAGTACATAGTCTACCACCTAAACTTAAGGAAATGATAAAACAAATTGAAAAACCAAGTAAGGACCCCTTAGAACCATCATGAATAGATTTGGAACGTGGGAGAAAGAAGCCTAAAAATATGACAAAAGTAAATGAACAAAGTGAAAAGATTAACCAAAGCAAGTATGATAAGCATACAAAGCCTAAAACTCAAAACCGAGCTTAAAACTCTCAAAACAAGCCTAGAACTCTAAGTTGAGCCTTCAATAAAAATCTGACCAACACCTTAAAGTACCAAGAGAGGTTGTTTTGAAGCCCATAAGAAATCCACCTAAGGCCCCATAAGCCTACCAAAGTCATTAACTTTAGTTTAAACAAAAAACAAGCCCATTTGACAACTTAAGCCCACTAAAGGGCCCAAGAAGTGGTTGTTAGCCTTAGGAACATAAATCAAAGTTGTAAATATGATCTCAAGGAGTATTTTAAGCTTAAGATAAAATCTTAAGACCAAGCCCAAAGAATTTCTTAAGTTATTAAAAAGCCCATTTACCAAACAAGGCCCAAAAACACTCCAACACATGAAGAACGCTACTGTTCTAACCTATGGACAAAATTGTATACCTCATTTCGAAAATATAACCTTACCATGTTAAAGTACACTTGAAAACGATGAAGATTGACTATAAGATCATAAAAATCAGATTTAAAACGAAAAAGTTATAAGCGATTGAACTTTGAGTAAAAACCGGAAAAAATTACGAAAACTAGTCAAGGATATAACTTAAGGAAAATTTACTTAGTTTCTTAAGTTTGCTTCAATTCCTTATAAAAATTATTTCAATGACCAGGAGACACTGTTTACGGAGACAACTTGCCTCCGGATTACTTTAACTGACCCATATAGTAGAGTAAGTAAATTCTCAATGACTCTTTACTTGATTGTGCTTGTAGAATAGATGCACCTAAACTTATATATATAAATTGGATGCTTGTGGGATATGGGAGATGCATGTGTATGAATTTGTGGATGAATGTGATGACTTGTTAAGTATATTTAATAAGGGGAATTGCTTGCATTTTTATGAATTGTATGGATTGAAATTGTCTGATCACCCTGAAAATCGAGTTGATCACTTATGCGATTAAGAAATCAAAATGAATCGTGCAAACCCCATATTGCATACGGATGACACCGACTGCCGCTTCACACAGAAGATGGGAAGGGACTCATAGGAATACGAGTTTCCTACAGGATTGGGCACTAGCTACGCCATCATATATATTGAGTCTCTGTCTTAAGCTGATAAGCTTACTAGGCGCCGGGAGACGCCAACCATCGGCGAGGGGCCGAGTCTTGTCACTTCTGCTTAGGGCATGTGTTTGTGGACTGCGGGGGCCACCATACCACTAGACTTGGAATTTTGAAAGATATGATTTGATTTTGGTATATATATATAGAGAGAGAGAGAGAGACTTTTGTTTTGGCATAAGCACGATAGTGCAAATGAAATAAAACCCAAGGTCTAGAACCCGGATTTTGGTTTGGGTCGGTTAATTATCTCCAAACCCTGACTTCAAGGGGCATAATTCTCAGTCGTATGCAGTTCCTAGGTCACTGCATGCGTTTTTAGCATACTGATTGTTCATGCATTCATATGATTGTGCATATAATAAACTTTTTCTATGCGGTACTGACGAGGGCATTTATCTCACTAAGCGTAAGCTTACATCCCTATAGATTTTTGTTAATGCAGGAGAACCTCTTCGTCAATCCGGGCCGAGGCATACCCGTGGTAAGTCTCGTGTAGAGACGGGTTAGAGCGATCAGAGAGCGAAAAGGACATTTTGTAATAGATTATATATATTTAGATGCTTTTATGTTTTTGTGCATAACTTAGATTTTATGCAGTTCCGTTATGAACTGCACTTGTTTGTAATATTGTTTTGGTGTGGGTCTCACGAGCCCACACAATTAGTTAATTTATAACATAGAAGTAATTTTAGTTAAATTGCTCTATATTACTTGTTTATGGGCCTAGTGGTAACGTAGAGTGGAAAGAGCCTTGTGTGTCGTATGAAAGGCCTATGATCAGTAAGGGGGTTGATAATAGACCTTTATACGGTACACGGTGACCTATCACGACAACGATACTATTGGATCATTATAAAAATCCATGTACAGTTCATTTGACGAATTCACATTGACTTGCTCCACACTAGTCATTGTAAACTGCACATGGAGTATCAGAAGGGTGGGATTGTTTGATTGTTGTATTTGATGCTTGACTCGAGCACTCAATTCCCCACTGTACCTTATGTATACTTTATAGATACTTCGTTCCCCAAAAGACTCGATCATCTCAATGAAATTTTCAAGATCCTTATTATCTCTAATAGTCGTTAACTTATAAGCAACTCCAACATCAAGAAAAAAAGAATACCTATGCACAATTTCAACTCCATTCAGGTTAACTCCGGCACCTTCGCAAATTCTTTGAAAGAAATAAGAGAAGTTTGAATCCTTCCTAATCTTCAACTTCTTAACAGGTTCCCTATCATACTCTGGCCCTAAGTTACCCATTACAATATTTTCATTTGCATATACAATAACTTTCATGTAATTTGCTTTTCACCTTGGTAATGTCACCATAAATCAAATATTTAGATAACGTAAAACGCTTCAATAACACATCGAACGACAATTTAACAAATTGTATAATGTCATCTTGTTAAATTGCGCAGTACACTACCTAATTTCTCTCGTGAATTCTACCAAACACATTGTGAGCTCCTAAAAAATATAGCATTTTGAAAATGTACCCTACATTTGTACAACTTAACTATCGAACAACATAAACACTTTAATCTACACATAACATAACAAATTTCTATGAAATATAAATAAATCGAAAAACCTAGGGTTCTTACATGATTACTCGGTATACGTAATATATCATCAATTTTTTCAAAAAAATTAAAAAAAAAAAAAACAATGTAAAGTATGGATTATTACTCATTTTAGACATTTACCAACGCAAAAAAATGGATGGTACTTCAAGCTTGTGTTTCCTCTGCGTTTTTAATGTTTCAGATTATGAGAATAGTGAAGATTTTTATATCTAGTCAGTAGAAAGCACATGCAATTTAGTTTATTTGAAATTAGACTGAAAGCGCATACATCACATGTCTTTGGTATAATTTTAAATAAATTAATACCACTATACCGTATTATAAATATTTTTTTGATGCAACACTTTTTTATATTCATATTATTTTTGGAAAAATGACCCGTATTCATATAAAACTCATAATGACCCAACCGTAGTTGTGTTGGAAGATAGTTGTAAAGTATCTGACAAAGGTTTAGTGGATGAGGCCTTGATAATGGGCTAAGCTAAGAACAACAAATAGTTCTCAAATAATAGTCTTCATTATCTTCTAGACCTAATATATGGTCCGACCAAATATAGTAAAAAAACATCTGCCCTATTATTAATATAACATGTTCTTAAGCACATGTATTAATCTAAATTAGTTACAAAGGGAGAATCTTCTATATTCACTCTTATTATATGTATAAGTGTTGCAATCCGTATTACAGAAAAATCAATGAAAAATTAAAATATTAAAAAATATATATTACTTAGCAATAGTGTGTTTCTCTTCTTTGTGTGATGTATGTATGTGAAAATTTGTCTTTCAGCGAGAATCTTCAATTTTTCCATTTCGAGTTATCCTACCTATGTTCGGGTTTTATACAAATACAGGCTTTTTTCTGAAAAATATTACGAAAAAAGGCTCGTTTAAAAAAAAAATTACAAATATAGTATACTGAAGGTGCATCAACTAACAACTAATGTACCTTTAGTTACTCATGTTTTTTATATTGAAGGTGTATCCACTGCATGCGCCTTCAATATAATTAGTTATAACTGAAGACGCATGCAATACATGCACCTTCAATAGACCAGGTATAAATATCCCAATCCGTACAACCACAGCTTATTCTTACCTGTATCAGTTTCTAAAATTTCTAAAACACAGAGAAAACTCAAGGAAACCTATAGTTGAAATACCAAACCATTTCTTTACGAAAGTAAACGTCTGAAATAGGTAACAATCTATAACTTATAGGTATGTTATTTATTTATTTTATTTTATTAATAATCAACATTATGCAATTATTATTTTTAGAAAAAAAAATTGTTACATTATTACGTAAATTTCGTAATTGTCGATGTACCGTAAGTTATATAAATTATTAATATTTCATAAAAATTTATTATATATTGTATAAATTTAGGATTGTTTTATATTGCAGTAGATAAGTTATATGAATATGGGTATAAATAATGTTGCAATGTCGGTGGAAATTGTTGTGTGTGTGTGTGTGTGTATGTATGTGTGTGTGTATATATATTGCATTTTTTTATTGTATTGAGTCGAATTAGAAAGTTAAAGCTAAGTAGTTGGGTTGACAACACAGCATGCCGAGATGATTAAGTGCATTTCGTAAATTTGTCGCTCTGTATGTATATGAAGTTTATAATGTCATCTAAATATTCAGTTCATTATGGCATTACTAGGGTGGAAATGGCAGATTATGTGAAAGTTATTGTATATGTAAACGGAAATATAGTTGTGGATAACTGAGGGCCAGAATATGATAGGGAGCCCATTAAGAAGTTGAAAATTAGGAAGAATTCAAACTTCTCTCATTTTAGTCGAAGAATTTATAAATGTGCTGGAGTTAACCCGAATGGTGTTGAACTTGTGCATAAACATCCCTTTTTCCATAATGCTGGAGTTGTCTACAAGTTAATGGCCATTAGAGATAATGAGGATGTTGAGAATTTCATTAACATAATAGAGTCTTTTGGAAAACGAAATATTCAAGGAGTGTACATAAGGCATATTGGTGAATCGAGTGCTCAGAATGAGCATAAAATACATGAGCCAGACAATCCAACCGTTCCGGTTCCCAAGGTACATTCAACAATGACAAGTATGGAGCAAACAAATGCGGATCAATCAAATAAACAGTATAGGAATTTATCTTAGTACAAGCACGTGAATATCACAGAAGAGCAGCTTGACAAAACATTGGGTCCCATTATCGAATATGAAGAGTTTTATGATCTGTAAATAGATATAAATGTCAATGATAGAGAGAATGCGGCAAATGTGGATGGGGATGGGGATGAAGATAATGTTGGCCTCAAAGATAACCATGTTGAGAATTCAGGAGAGGCTTAAGGGTTCAGACACTTCACGGCAATAACCCGAGTAGGCCATACCATCGAACTGGTGAAGTATTATCAAGTAGGCAATTTAAAGACTTTCCACAAATAAATGAACCTATTGATAGGCTTATCAAAGATCATGTCTCATTTTACAACAACCAGTACGATGGCAGCGATTATGCAACATTCGAGAGAGGTATTAATGAAATGTACAGTAACATCATCAACTTTGATGACTTGAGTGTCGGTATGCGTTTCAACACAAAAAAGTATCTCATAAATGCAGTTAAGTCATACCACCTAAAGAACCACGGTGATTTTCATATAAACATTTCAAAACCGAATGTATACGCTGTTTACTGTAAAAAGAAAGAACAGGGTTGTAAGTTGAGGTTACGGGCTTGTTTGAAGAAAGTAGAAGGTCTTTTCAAAATAACAGTTCTAGAGGGTTCGCACACTTGTGTAAACCCAATAATGAACCAAGATCATCCCCAACTCGACAGCAACATAATGACTACACTATTCATCAATAGTGTACAGAATAACCCTAATGTTAAGATACCTAATCTTGTAACTAATGTGCAAATTATGTATGGGTACATAGTAAGCAATAGAAGGGTTTTCGAGGTCAAACGAAGGGCTATTGAGATGGTATACGATAATTAGGAGAAGTCGTATAAAGAGTTGCCGAGATTATTAAATGCAATGAAATTGAGCAACCCAAGAACACAAGTGGATTAGGGCTGGAGTAGTTCACCAAAGCAAGGTCAATCCTAGTTCTAGTGAATTTTTTAGACATTTTGGCCATGTGTTGAAGCCTTCAAATACTATCAACCTATTGTATGTGTCAATGATATATTCTTATATAAAAACTACGAGCATAAGTTGTTGGTAGGTTATAGCATAGATGGGGATCATTCAATTGTTCCATTGGCATTTGCTTTTGTTGACACAGAATCTGCAGAAACTTGAGGGTAGTTCCTATGGAAGCTTAAAGTGCATGTAGTGGACTAAAAGGGGGAAACCTTATGTCTTGTATCCAATAGGGCATCCAGTATTGACTCTATGTACAAGAAACCATCAATAAGTCGGCAACTACTGTTTGCAATTTAGAGATATTATCTGTGGTACGTTGCTAGTAACTTTAACACGGTCCACAAAAACCAGTTATGCAAGAAACTTATATGGTTTACAGATGTTCAAGCACAATAGAGAAAATTCAAATGTTTCATACAGAAGTTAGCCCAGACTAAAGAGGACGATCTCGTGTGGTACAACAATGTTGATTTGGACAGGTGAACTCTCGCATATGATGGATGTTACCGTTTTGGATACATGACATCAATCATTATCAAGAGTTATAACTCCATTTTGAAATCAGCGCGTAAATTACCCGTCACTGCATTAGTGAAAAAGATAATTTACAACTGTGTCACCTATTAGGAGGAGAAGCATAAGGACACCAAAGAGGCAAACAATTTTGGCAAGACCTACACTGATTACGCTGTAAAGATATATGAAACTTGGAGGGAGCGGGCAAGTGCACATAAAGTTATTTCATTTAGCTTGTAAAATGGTATTTTCGAGATTTTAACTAGCAATCAAATGACGACAACAGGATTAAAGGGAAGAGGAAAGATACATACAGTTGACTTTAGGGGCCGTACTTGCACTTATCAGAAGTGACAAATATATAGTATCACTTGCTCCTATGCATGTGCTGTTGGAGCAAGTATGAGGGTGGACAGCAATTGGCAATAGGGCCATGGTATAAGTAAGCAAACCAAATAAATTGTTACCGAACTTATTTCTACTTGATTGGTGATGAGCAGAACTGGCCATAAGTTAGCTTCCCTTATCTTCACCCGAATATTGACTTACTACAAAAAAAAAGGGTAAACCTAGGCTTAAACGATATCACATGGAGATAGACATTCATAAGTGGTCCAATAAAACTAGATGCAACGCATATGGGTGGGAAGGACATAATCGAAGGAAGTATCTGAATATTAATAGGGCTAGAAGTCCAAGCTGGACCTCAACATCCTGTAGTATGATAGTCACCTCTCCAATGAGTAGGTGGAACGTATGTATCTCAAGCTTCCATCTTTCGACAAGTGCCGTAATCAAATATCAATCCAACATAATAAATGAGAACTATGCAGCTCTCCAAAACCCAACCTCTCATATATACGGCTCTGTCCTAAGATGAATAGGGATATCTTACTCATCCTTACATGTTGACATCTCACTACGTCGCACTCGTAATATACATGTCGCCTCCTAAACAAACATTCAGTTAAGTTAGTAACACATCTTTAATAAGGGAATTAGTTGTAAATTATAATAACATTACTCACCTTACCCTCCCAAACAACTTGTAAATGGTGACTGGCCTGCCTCGCAAATACATGTGGATCAATCGATCCCGGCTCCATCTATTCTACAATCACATATAAATAAATTTAATACACCAACTACCCATCATTATATTTCTGTTCACATAAACATTTACTTTCACGTAATCTACCATTTGCACACTAATAATGCTATGATAAACCAAATATTTAAATAAAATAAAAAACGTCATCTACACGCCGAGCGACAACTTTACAAAATGCACTTAGTCATCTTGTTAAGTTGTGTCACTAGCACAAATACCTAACATTGACTTTTTAATTTGACTCAACATAAAAAAAAACGCCAAATATATATATATATCACAATATAAAAAAAATTCCTAATTTTATATAACATAAAATATATTTTCATCAATTATTAATAATTTACATCTATAATTACGAAATTTATATTCGTATAATTTATGTACTGTAACACAAAAAATTCCTAATTTTATATAACATAAAATATATTTTCATCAATTATTAATAATTTACACAATTTACAGTAAATCTATAATTACAAAATCTATATTTGTATAACTTATGTACCATAACACAAAAAATTCCTAAATTTAGACAAAATAAAATATATTTTCATCAATTATTAATAATTTACACAATTAACGGTACATTTATAATTACGAAATCTATATCCGTATAATTTATGTATTATAACACAAAAAATTCCTATATTTAGACAACATAAAAAATATTTTCATCAAATATTAATAATTTACACAATTTACGATACATTTATAATTACGAAATCAATATTCATATAACTTATGTACCGTGATACAAAAAATTCCTAGATTTAGATAATATAAGATATATTTTCATCAAATATTAATAATTTACACAATTTACGATACATTTATAATTATGAAATTTACGTCATTAACTAACAAATTTTTTTCTACAACAAAATATTTAATAATGTCGATTATTACTAAGATAACAAAAAAAATATTAAATAAATAAAATTCACATAAAGTATAGATTGTTACCAGTAAATGATGTATATTCTCATTAAGAAATGGTTCAATACACCAACTATAATTTCCTTTAATTTTTCTCTATGTTTTGAAAATTTTAGTAATATAAGTAAGAATAAGCTTTAAGCACACGAATTGAACTTTATATATGTAGTATACTAAAAACACATCTACTACATACACCTTCAATGTAAGAATCATAACACTCTAAAAATACATTCAATTAATGTAACTTCAATATACTATATTCATAAATTTTTTTTAAATAAGTCGTTTTTCCGTAATATTTTTCTCAAAAAATACCGTATTCATATAAAACTCACTATGTTCTACCTTTTAGGGTTTCCCGAGGATTTTAAATGTCACTACACATTCCCTTCTTCACACATGTGCTTGTAGAGACGCATCATTACTCTACCTCGAACTCGAATCGTCCTTTGTATAATGTTCACAAACCCCTTGAGAATCACCACTCGGCAGTCGGCTCCTGGTCTCAAGACATATAAGAGCTAAATTATATAACTAGGAACTATATACACCTAAAAATGAAAGCTCTACAAGATCAAATTAGCTTGTACCGCCGAAAGCAAAATACTTGAAAACATGAAAAGAGAATTTCGAAAAAGCTAGCCTCTCCATAATTAACACTAAATATCACTTTCACAAAAAGTATCATATCACCTTAGGCAAGCTTTACAAGTTCAATTTCTAATAACAAGCACACAAAAGAATGCTGTTCTTTAGGAAAACAAAGACGTATACACTAAGACAAAAGTCCCATGCGGTACAACGTTGTCTTTTCTTTGGTTAAATGTCATATTTCATTAATTTTCAAGATAAAACATAAAAGAAGTGGCAATAACCGTACAAAGGACTTGGATAACACTCACTGGAGACCTAAAATTTCGAGCAAGGCACCAAATAAAATAAAAGGGTGCCTAAATCGAAATTTCGGCAAACAACTGCAAAGAGATCTGTCAAAAGCTGGTCAGATCCGTGGCAGCTCATGAGCGCAGCTTGGGTCTTTTTTCATTTCCTTCCTTCCACACACAGTAAATCGCCAAGCTTGTCACCATCTTCCCCATCTGCACGATAAGCAAGTACCAATCATATTAAAATTGATCAAGTATGTCGGTTGCACTTAAGAGGGTGATAAACCCACATCTATGCAGTACGATGTTGTAGGCCTTAATGAACATAAAATCAAATGTAACGATAATGGAGCAGATAAATGTACTCCTGGGTCAATCTTCCAGTCTCTTTTTGCATTGAAAAATTACACAGTCGGAAATTCACAGAATGCTTTGGAGAGCAAGAAAAACCAAGTAGCTAGGATGTACCTGAATATGATGGTCCATCTTGAGATGGAATTATGGGAACTGCAATAGATGAGCAAAGGATGTAATGTCACAAGATAAGAGAATAAGAGACACATTTACAGAAAGAACCATTTACATATCACAGTTTAACCAGTCGAAGGGTAGTAATACATTGAAAGACTTCAAAGACATTGTGACCACCATGGAGACAGCAAAAACAATTGCACAGCTACTAAAGAATCAGTAGATTATCTCGGGAGTCATCGCGTTTGGATTTCCATAACAATTTACAAGAAGCCAAACCTATCTTATTATCCACATGTAATTAACTGCTACTTCACCAAAGGCTTTTAAACCCAGCAGCGACAAGAAGGCTCCAAGTTAAAACCAATCTTTCCAGACCCCATATTGCAACATAAAGAAACCAAGAAACATAAAGACTTTTGTCACATTGAGGCTAAAAATTAATGTTTACCGTGTTCTTCTTTCCTAAAAAATGCAAATAAAATATCAAAGACGTGGAAGAAGAAAATCCACGAGAACAAATTATACGAGTAGACATTGATACGCAATGTGTATCGGAGTGCGACACATCCCAACATTCTAACAAACGCTCAAGCAGAGGGCCTAATATTTTTTGAAGAATCCTTATTATCCCACAATCAGATAAAAGCTTTACAAAAGCATGGTAACACGAGTCTCTGAGAAGATGATCCAGCACAAGCCTTTAGAAGCATGTGAATTGCAGTAAACATAGAACCCTAAACCAGGCTTACAGTAGAACCCTTTTTTCATTCTTGCTCAAAACCAGGTTTTCCATAGAATATAATATGGAACATGTCAGCAACTACCCTATAAGTAGGCAGTCCTGTTTTCCTTCAGAGGCTAAATTTCTAACCACGAATTTAACAGGAAGTACATCCGACTGACACAATTAACAACTTAAATGAAGAAGCAATAAAGTAGCCAGAAGGATTAAGCATCTAATCTCACAACAAAGAGATTTTATGAGCTAATAGGCAGATTTATCATCAAAATTGGCCTATAGCATCTTTTTGATGTCCTGTAGGAACATCCAGATATCATCCTATCAGAAAAGTTTTATCAATCCTGGCAAGCTTAAGCCCAATTTTTGTGAGGTCTTCCCAGTATACATCCAGCGCATGCCCTCTGACCTGAATTTGACAGGAGGCAATTGAAGCAGCTCCTCCCTTTGATTCTCAATTACAAGCTGAAAGCCTATGCTGCCTAAACCCTCTTGCTCAGAATTTCCTTGTGATTTAGCAAAATATAATGCTCAACCTGCTCTTTGATGGCTGCTCCAATATCATTGTTTCAGTTTTTCCCAGCGTACATCAAGGGCTTACCCTCCGACTTGAATTTGACAAGAGGCAACTGAAGCAGCTCCTTCTTTGATTCTCAAATTAAAGCTGAAAGCCTACACTGCTGAAACTCTCCTCCTCAGAATTTCCTCATGATTTAGCAAAATATAATGCTCAACCTGTTCTTTGATAGCTGCTCCAACATCATTCACTTCAGCTTTTCACTTTACTTCTTCCCCTCTGCTGCAATTAAGATCGACGCCTCCTTTAGTAGAGGGAATAGCAGTCCTGACAGAACAATCTTTCCATACATCAGCTAATGCAGTAGTAGGTTCCTTGTATCTAATTTATGGTTCATTCTGAATATCATCCTTACCACATGCAGCAGCATCCTAAACTGGTTCAACAATTCCCTTCAATATATCGGTGGGTCCTGTACGAGACATTTTAACACTACCAATCCATGAGTTCTCTCCTCACCAAAATATATAAATTCTTTCCTGGGATAACATCAATTCGGCTGGCATCTGAATCTCTAAAGGAACATACACTGGCTTTTTAGATGTTCAAGTTACGATAAGTTGTTAATACTATTACAAGCATCATTCTCATGAAGATCAGTGGGACCATCGCTTGAATGAGACTTCAATAAGTTCAAATCCTGCAACATGTCTCAGAAACCTTTTGAAAAATGAAGCTCTTATCACTAAAACCCTCACTTCATTAGACCTGCTATGGTCACAACTGGCTGAACAATTTTTCCTCTGTCCACTGGGTTTCTATATGTGCTGCACTCTATTTTCCCTACAATAATCTCCGTGGAAGCTTCATCCCTCCCTCAAGAAATTAAGCCCTTGACACACCATGGCTGGTTTTTCACCATTCTGCTCCAATACTTAACCAGTATCCTTCTCTTCAACTTCAAGCTTATGTTTCGCAAGGAAGCCATTTAATCAGGGCAATTGCTCAGCTCAACGCACAAAGCAGCTTCTGCACTGGTAAGCTTCTTTTTTCTTTAAAAAAATAAAACAAATAAATAAAATACATCAACAGGGCTCCCACAGGCTATTGTAGAACAATTTTACTCTTAAGCTAGATTCAAAATCCCACACCAAAATGTCATTTAAATAATAACACTAACTTCTACACTTTCATTATGAGAAATCATTAATAAACATATAGCTAAGAGCCAAGTACCTAACACAGGACACATTCACTTAATGAAGGGCACATATCAAATATACAACTTGACGATCATCATTCTAAATTTTAGGTCACTGCAAAATCCACATATTCTCATAGGGGCAGAAATAAAAAACTCATATCCTCGTTGTCACTCCGATCCTATTGAACTAGGTGATAAATATATAGTTGCAACTTACAGCACTAAATGCTAGCTATTATATGCAGATAAGGCACTTTCCGCATCAGCTACCCTGTCATTCTTTCCCTTCCTTCAAGACAATTAAATGCCCGTGGTCAAGAAAATTTAATAATATACAGCGAGAAGCAACGAAGGCAACTAAATACTGCTTGGTCAAGTATACACCAGGAGACAATGGATGGAAGGCAATTTCCTATTATACACAACAACCATAACACTCAAACCTTGATCATGCTAAGGGTCAACCATATGGATTCTATTTCATCACCGTGCTCTATAGCAAAACAATAAACTCTCTTAAACTAAGAATCATATCAATTGTTTCCCCAACCCTCCATGGCATTTTTGTGTCCCACTGCCCCAATTGGAAAACAAGTTGCTTCTAAGGTGTCCCAACAGCTAACAAGTGTCCATGGAAGTCGTCTTTGCACATGGTTAAACCATCCCAATCATGTCTCTGTAGTTTTCTTCACAATGATCACTATTCCAACTTTCTTTCTACTACATTCATACTTTATCTCATCCATCCAAGCAATCCAACTACTCCATCCCTTAGGACCCAAAGATTGAATCTAACTGCAAGAAAAGTGTTTAGCTAACAAACAACTCACTTCTCAGTCTGCAACTCCCATAATCACTACGAAACTCCTAATCAATGCAAAGGATATGCTCATTTATTAGCCCTTGATTCGAAAGAGAAAGCAGGTATGAGAAAAGGATATATAGGATTTGGGCCAGAAGGATTTCTTAACACCTTCTTTTATTTTCTTCTCACAATTATCTCACAAAGACTTAACATGATAAGGAAGAAGGGAGGAAGAAGCACACTAGGAGACTACAGTACAGCAGAGAGTTGAATGCTGCAATTGGGAAAGATATATCACTCTGTAAGGAATCAATCAGTTCATTCCAAATTGTTGGAACCTTTCATTCCTATACATAGTTCACTTGCCTCTCCAATCCTTGCTATTTACAAGAACACATCACACAACAAGGAATCAGTACCGTTTCATTGTATCGAAACTGATTAGAGAACCTCCAGAAGTAAATTATTTCCATTCCATTGGTCAATAGAAAAAAAAAACACACTGATTTACAGCCTACCGCCTGGCTTGGACCTACATTTACAAACTTTGCAAGAACAAAATTTTGGCATGATGCTTGGTTTTTGCTGGAACTCCTCAGAGACCTTTTGCTTAAGCTCTTTCTATTCTCCGAGAACTATAATGGCAGCATATTATTTATCATACACAAATCTAAGAGAAAACAGGGCAAATATTTGGACATCAAAAAAGGAATTGTCTATAAAGCTGATCAGATGGCTTGATTTATAAATCAAGTTGGAAGATCTCTCATTTCTTGCCACCAGCAAGACACTGCTTCTTGGGAAGAAGTTAGACGATAATCCATGCCAAGATCTTTCTATGATGACATGGCAAATCCTTCCCCCACACCACCACAAACCAAACCCCCCACCCCCCCACCCCCCCGGGGGGGAATGATATGGCTAAAAAAATTTATGAAAAGGAAACTTTTTCCTCATGTTAGGCCTCTCAAGAAAAAATTCTTACAACTGACAGCTTGTAAAAGTAGCTGTCAAATTCCGCCCCCATGGATGATTAAAAAAAAAAAAATTTACCCTGGCTACAATTCTAACAATGAATCTGTGCAAGACGCAATATAAGCACATGGATTCAAAAAATATGACATAACGTTGGTTCAGTTTTGGAATGGCTTGTAAAACAGCACTAGCTTCAGAGATAAGCTAAGGTCATCAAAAAGATGCACTACCAAAAAGGCGAAATAGGTTAATATTTTGAGCCATTTAGCCATTTTTTTGGACTACTTAGCTAGAAAGGAACAAAAGGACTTCTGAAATTAGAGACACTAATCCCCAGGGATTTTTGGTATTTCTATTCCTGGTGACAACTTTAACTTCATAGTACATAACATCTCGATGCAGGCAAATTTATTTATTTTCTCTATTTTTTTATATTAATTACAAGAGTCTGTACCTTTATATCGAAAGGGGGAAAAATAAAAATTAAAAGGTCAGCACCCATAATCTTATGTCAACAGTACAAAAGAAAAGGAACTAACACACGAAGTTCAATCCTTGCTTGATTTTTAAAGAGAGCAACTGATCCTTAGTCAACGCCTGCAAATGAAACATCCTGCCGTAGTATGCCTGATGCAAACCAAGGGTTCCAAAACAGAAACTCAGCTACGTGAAGATTAGAATGGTGTACCTACTTGTGGACACAGCCGCAATCTTGCAAAGTTGAATATATACAAGTGCTTTGCACGCCAACTTCAGTGGGCTACAAGAAGGGAGTTCTTCTTTCTGCTCAAGTTCTCCAAATCTCCAATTTTCTGACTTCATTAATTATCTAACTTCTATTCCACCTTAGACCCTCATTTATAGTAATACCCTCTTATAATTACTATTCTACCCTTCTACAACGCACTACACATTATTGCCACACACACCAACTAACACCACAACACATACGAGACACCAACACACATACACACACGAACACATATTCTACTGCACAGCAACTCCACAACACTCATTCTACTAACGCCTCTTATACACATGTAACAAGGGTTTATAGGGTTTAGGAGTTGTATCAATACTCCCTCCGAAAAAAGTGTCCTTATCCTCAAGGACAAAGGTAGAATATTGGTTCTTAAAATCAGTAACATCCATCCAAGTAGCATCATGAACCGTCCTTCCCAATGCACTAAAATTTGTGGCACTTGGAAACCATTACGAACATCAAAACGATGACCTAGAACTCGCTGCGAAGAAGGCTATTCCACCAACTGATCAGAAGATAAGTCCTTTGGCAAATCAGAAGAAGTAGGAAAAGAGCCATGTGACCGCTTTAGAAGTGATACATGAAAAACCAGATGGATTCGACACTTCTGGGGAAGTTGTAACCGATAAGCTACCAGTCCCACTCTTGCCAAAATTCAACATGGACCAAAAAACTGTGGTGTGAGTTTAGCAAAGGACTTAATGCCTAACTTTGAAGTTAAAGCTGGTCGAAGACATAAAAAAACCCAATGACCAACCGCATACTGCACATCACGACGATGTTTATTGGCAAGAGCACAATTGCGCAACTAAGCCTCCTCCAAATTGCAGCACAAACACTTCAAAACATCATCATGAGAAACCAAAGCCACTAGTACTATAGGTGTCAAACCAGCGGAGGAATGAAAGCTAGTGTTATAGGAGAACTCAGCCCATGAAATCCATGTTGCCCAAGCATTAGGATGCTCTGAAGCGAAGCAACACAAATAGCATTCCAAACTTCTATTTAAAACCTCAGTTTGACCATACATTTCCGGATGACAAGCGATATTAAAATTTAAGCGAGTCCCCTATAAAACAAACAACTCCTTCCAAAAGGAGCTAACAAACAGAGGGTCTCTATTGGAAACAATGGTACGGGGGAACCCATGAGGACGTACAATTTCATCTGTGAACAAATCAGCTACTGATCGTGCAGTAAAGGGATGTTTCAAGGGTAGAAAATGCGCATACTTAGAAAACCAATCTACCACTACGAGAATAGTATCAAACCCTTTTAATTTAGGTAACCCCATAATAAAGTCTAATGAGATGTCTTCCCAAACAGCTTAGGGAATGGGCAACGGATTAAAGAGGCCAACAGGCAACAAATTTTAGGCTTTGTTACATTGGCAAACCACACACGAAGTAACAAAGGCAGCAACATCCCCTTTCATTCCTACCCAATATAGATGACCAATAAGCCTTCGATAAGTTTGAATATATCTAGCATGTCCCCAATCACAGATGCATGAAACTAATGCAAAAATAGATGAGTCCAAGAAGACTTGGCTGGTACAACCAAGTGACCCTTATAGTGTAGTGTATCATTGATTAATTCAAACCCAAGACCCGCATCTTTTCCATCCTTGAGTAACTAAATCTTAGCAACCAATGATGGGTCTAGGAGGACATCACACTTTATGGCAACAATGTCTATCCAAATAGGTCCCAAAATTCCCCTCAAATCAACCTTCTCCTCCAATCGAAAGAGAGCACCAACAGCAACATTAGCAATACTAGCCTTATATTAAATATCAAAGTCATATCCCAACAACTTTGCCAACCAATGCTGTTAGTTCAGAGTTGTTACTCGTTGAGACAATAAATGATGCAAACTCTTTTGATCCATCCACACACAACAAACTTGTGACCAAGTAGATAAGGTCGCCAACGATTAATAGCAAGAACCAATGCCATTAGAGCTTTCTCATAAATTGTTTTAGATAAAGTCTGGGAAGAAAGGGCCTTGCTAAAATAGGCGATAGGTCTTCCATCTTGTATTAAAACCACACCAAGCCCAAAACCAGATGCATCACACTCAATAATAAATGGCTTTTGAAAGTTAGGCATAGCGAGCACTAGAGCTTGTGTCAAAGCTTAGTGTAGTTGTCTAAAGGCTAAAGAAGTCTCCTCGTGCCACTCAAGAAAGTCTTTTTTTAAGAGATTAGTGAGAGGCCTAGCAATCTTACCTTAATCCTTGATAAACTTCCAGTAATATCTGAATAAGCCAAGAAAACCTCCAAGAGCCTTTTGAGACTTACGAAGAGGCCATGCCAACACACTGTGTACCTTAGATAGATCCATGGTTACACCAATAGCCGAAATAACGTAATCCAAATATTCTAGAGAAGTTTTCCCAAAAGCACACTTCCTTTTATTAACTGAAAAATAGTTAGACCTCAATAATTTCAACACAATACAAAGATGATCCAAATGTTCAGTTATATCATGACTATAAATAAAGATATCATCAAAGAAAACAAAAACAAAAACAAATTTGTGTATATAGGGTCGAGATACTTCATTCATAGTAGATTGGAAAGTGGCCGAGGCATTAGTAAACCCAAAAGGCATTACTAAAAACTCATAACAACCCAGATGAGTTCTAAAGGCAGTTTTGTGAATATCATAGTTATGCACATGAATTTTATGATAGCCAAAATGAAGGTTAATCTTAGAGAATATAGAAGCAACAAACAACTCATCTAAAAGCTCATCAATAATAAGAATTGGATACTTATCTAGTATAATTGCACTATTGAGAGCACGATAATCCACACAAAATCGCCACGAGCCATCTTTCTTCTTCATAAGAATAACTGGACTAGAAAATGGACTCATACTTAGTCAAATGATGCTTGCCTTCAACATATCAAAAACCATTTTCTCGATCTCATCTTTTTGTACTTGTGCATAATGGTAGGGGCATACATTGATAGCACTAATGCCATCCTTTAATGGAATCCAATGATCAGTAGCACAATTAGGTGGCAATTCTTTAATTTCAACAAATATGTCCTCAAACTCCTCCAACAAACTAAGCAATGGCTCATGTTGATCACAAATAGCAGCCCCAAAATTCTATGTAAAGACCAGTCCTAACAAACTACCATACTCCCAATCCTCATCCTCTTTCAACTGACAAAAAACTACTACTGATTTAGATAAAGATGGGTCACCCCTCACGACATGTTCTTATTGACCTTGAAAAATTTTTAAGTACATTCTATTCCACTCTACCTTAATTTCTCTAAGCATTTGAAGCCAAGCAACTCTTAGGATTACATCCACCACGCCAAGATCAAAAACATAACAATCCATTTCCAACGTAAAAGAGTTAACTCGTATCACTAAGTTTGGACAAACTCCACGAGAAGTAACGACTTGTCCATCGCTCAACTTCACAGTAAAAGTTTTAGTTAAATTGACTTGCAACCCCAGTTGATCCACCACCTTTGATGAAATAAAATTGTGACTAGCTCCGCTATCCACCAAGATAGATTTAGTATGGTCCCTTAACATTCTACAAAATTTGAGAGTTCGTGGACCATTAAAACCATTTATGGCCAATAAAGATTACTTAGAATCAGCCTGGGAATTTTCTTGATCCTTTATAGCAAGATGCGGTTCGAGTAACTCAACCTAATGTTCCTCCCTTTGATCTTCGTCCTCTTCAAGAATTAACACCCTTAGAGCTTTGTTTCAGCACTTGTAACCCGGCTGAAACAATTGCTCACATCGAAAACACAAGCCTTTATTTTTTCTACCCAAATATTCTACATAGGTCATTTGCTTTGGGCCCTTTTGCTACTGAGGTTGCCGTACACTACTACTACTACTAAATGAAGGACTGGGTGACGCAACAGAACTAACATCCTTAGGATAATTCGTAGATCGCTTCTGAGCTAGAAATCTAGTAACTCCCCACATATTCAATGGTGGTTTCCAAACCAAGTTACGCTGTGAAGTATTTGCAATTGAAAAATATACCGAAGATTTCCACAAATAAGGAGTCATTTGAGTTGTATTAACACTAATTTCTTTGGACAAAAAAATTCCATGTTGAAACTCCTTCTCCACACTCAATGCAAGCTCAATGGCATCGGCTAATGATACAGGTCACAGTGTTTGTACCCGTAGTCTAATATCTTCCATCAAGCCGCCTAAAAAGTATCCCAACATCTGCATTTCTGTAATATCTAGAATTTGTGCAATCAATGATTCAAAAGAATAAATAACATACCCACTATAGATGTTTGCCGTAACATAGATATAGTGACAAATGGATTACTAGTTGAAAGATCAATGTAACATATCAAAAACTATTGTCTAAACAATTCCTAATCCAAGCGTAGAACTCTCTTCTTTAACATTTTATGGCAATATACAGTTCTTCCTCTTAATCCTAGCATCGCAACTGCAACTTTCTGATCTTCGCGGACATTTCACACTTCAAAATACTGTTCAATCAACGTCAACCAATGCATAGGATCATCACCTTCGAATGTTGGTAGCATTGCTATTAAAGGTGAATTAGGTCGAAATTCTTCATCCGAATCTATTCCAATCACCTCTTCAACAATCTCTCTCTCATCTTGGTTACCAGTTAATTCCAGAAGTTGAATCAACATGCTCCTTCAATTTCTCATTTACTCCTTGATTCCTACTTAGGTTTTGCAAAGTCAATTGGATTGACACTAACACTGCTTCCATTCTAGAGATCGAATCCCTAAGAGATGACGCATTAGCGAATGAATTTCCATCTACCATCATGATTTGGTGTTGCAACTCACCAAAACTTCCTTTTAGTTCTTTTACCGAACTAAAACCTTGCTCTAGATTACTAACTCCTTGCTCCAACTTTCCTACATTCTCAACCCTAACATCCATCCTAGTCATTTCGATATCATATGAAATTTATTAATTTCTCACAAAAAGTGCCAATTGATGCAAACCGAGGGTTCCAAAACGGAAACTCAACTACGTGAAGATTAGAATAATGCACTTACTTGCAAACACAGTCGCAATCTTGCAAAGTTGAATACCTATAAGTGCTTTGCAAGCCAACTTGAACAAGCTACGAGAAGGGAGTTCTTCTTTCAACTCAAGTTCTCCAAATCTCCAGTTTTCTGATTTCACTAACTGTCTAACTAACTTTTATTCCACCTCAGACCCTTATTTATATTAACACCCTCTTACAATTACTGTTCTACCCTTTACAACGCACTACACATTATTGGCACATACGCCAACTAACACTGCAACACACACAAGACACCAACACACATACACACACGAACACATATATACACACATGAACACATTCTACTACACAGCACCTCCATAACATTCATTCTACTGACGCCTCTTATACACATGTAACAAGGGTATATAGGGTTTGGGAGTCGTATCAACGCCAATCTGATGCATATGTCTCATATAGCTAATGATCTCTAGTTACCTTCTCAAACTATGATACCATTCACCAGTCTAATTTCCCTGATCATGTAATAATTGAAGGTCAAAGAAGGGTAAGATTGAGAAATACCAGATTATCAGTCCTTGACATCCACCTTCAATAATGCAGAACCACTGTTTTACCAGGAGGAATCCCTGATCACTCCCATGATGTGATCCTCTTTGGAGATTACAAAAAGAAAGAAAAGTTCCTTCTAAGGTATTTGATTTTTACATGGATCACCCCTACTTTAAGACTATTCTTATAGAAGTGAGGCAAGGAATAAGAGCGGCCTCCATTGAAAAGTGGGTGTTTCATCAGACAAGTGCACTTTTTCTGCATTTACTTCAGTACCTCGATCATCCTCTAGGCCGTTCCCAATTCCTTGATCCTCCATCAGGGCATTAGGTCTCCCTTCACCTATCCCATCACTTCACTGGCCTTCAAGGGGTGAAAGGACATCCCTCTCTCCTCTATCTGAACATGTTATCTCAGGTTTGTGGAGGAGAACTTTTATTGAGGACACATCGGCCTCTTGCTAGGCCTTTCTTTAGGTGTTGGTTAGACAAGAACGTTGATATACCTAGCAGGTTGTACATCATTGAAGCAGCCACTGGTGATCTACATAAACTTTTGCAAAAGTCCCATCGTCTCTTTTGACTTCCACTTGGCTAAGTAGCTAGTTCCTTGCATCAATCTCCACTAGGATGCTATCATGATTAGCTCTTTCCCAAAGAGCAGTGAAGGTATCAGCCCCTTAGGAGTTGCCAATAACACCAGGCGGATTCCATCCAAGTTAAGATACACATATGGGATGCACGAGATAAGAGATCACACTGGGACATTTGTGTGGTGGTTTTTCAAGAGACATCCCTTATGCCATTTTTGTAGAATGAGAAGCCTCCATGCAAAATACCAAGTCTTCTCAAGAACCAGGGTCAAGTCCATGTATCTAGCAAATTTTAAGTAAAAGAAGCCATCGTTATTTTCCGGGACTCCTAAATACCATGGCCCTTCCAAAGCCTCAAGGCCATGGCTTGTACCAGAGAAAATAAAATTTTATGCCCTAAGAAGTACCCAAGAAGGGTAGATTCCCACACTTTAGCCCCTTCTTCCTCTTAGAAGACCCACCCCTAACAAAAGACAAAAGAAAATGGGAAGAGATGTAGGTGGAAAACAGAGCGTTGGGAAAGGAGAAAAAGTGTGTTTGGACAAGAGTTCCCTAAGAAAAATGGTTTTCTAGGATGGGTTAAGATGGTTTTCCAGAGAGAAGTCAGAGCATTTTCTCTCTAATTAGTATATGTTCAAATTATAAACAAGAGAGCAGTACAGCATCATTTTTACATGTCAATAATATGGTCAGAAAAACACCAAATAAAAAGAAGAAGAAGAAGCTTTGATTTCACTAAAATTATTGGTCAATATTGTTAAGCAGAAGAAAAGAAGATAATTAACATACCAATGCAATTCAAATGCAGTCTAGACACATCCGCACAACTTCCTCCCACAGACAGCTTCTCAATAGGCAAGCAATTTGTTTTGCAGTTTATTTGTCAATATGACACCACAAATATGTTCCACCTGATGCTTCCAACCAACCTTATCATGAGGATTTCAAACTCAAAAACTATTATCTCGAGGAGCTATCAGTCTCCAATGATGCCAAACAGAAACCTATGAGCATATGTCAAGAGGATATGCTTGGCCACTCATATCTGTGGAACTCTTTTCCACCTACAGCCAAACAATAACATATCATCCCAACCTTGCAAGTTAAAACTAATCATCATCATTTGCAATTAATATGAAGTGACATGTACTTCTGACAGACAAACAAATGAAACAGCAGGGTTACATTCCAATATGTCAAACCCAAAAGGTATAAGAGATCACAATGAAATAAGACTATTATGAACAATGAAATCTGCATATCATACATAAAAAACAACATAAAGCATTCCATCACTTCGGCTTTATAGCTTAAGTCCAGACTCAAATGTATTATGTCCCTTCATGGAAACTTCCATTATTGGATAAAGTATCGCTAAACATAACACAAATGCAAGATATTACGCATAAAGAGATGTTCCCAATACAAACACCATGCACCAAAAAGCTCAACCATAACCTAATAACCAGATGATGTAAAAGAGCCTGATATACTAGCAGTTGGATAGTCAAGTTTTCAAGCCCAAGGCTTTAAATAGAGAACCAAAGTGCTACACTTTTAGGATTCACATAAGGGTTTGAAGATCAAAATTTTAGAACAATTAGAGCTAAAAGATTAAAACTTTATTGATGATTGAAGGGAAATTGTACAAAAGTTGCCATAGATGACAACTCTAAGAGCTAAAGCTCTCTAAGAGCAGAAATGCTTCCAAACTGTCGCCCTCCAAGAGAATGCTAGAACTGAATTATTTTTCTAACTATTTTAACCCTCATTAACCCTATTTATGGGCCTTCTTAACCATTTAACTACTAACAGGACTAGTTACACATCAAATGGACACATAACTTCTAACCACAAACTTATAATGCTTATTTTTTCTTGTTGGTAGAATCGTAACAATGCCTACCCTCTTGAAATTGTTATTCCAAAAAGAGAGAAAAAGTAGATATCCACCACTAAAGCAAGGCAAACAAAACAATTGAAATGGTGTTGATAGAAACGGCAGTCACGACCCTTCGAGAAAAGTTAACAACAGGATTTGCAAGGAGTCCAATACTAGTGTATTGCCAGCAAACTCATGCTAATAGTTTACGCCTAAAGGTAACACATTGACTCCGTTAGGGACTTAGTAACTCACTTCACTGCTATAACCAAGTGGTCCATAAGTGCCATAACCCAAATTGTGCAGATCACCAAAAAGAGTAACAACCTCAGTATGATGGTTGATGCATGCCACTTGCTCAATGTTGATATTGCTAAGAGCATTAGTTAATTCTGGATGCAAAACTGCAAAGTCTACAACGTCAAAGACTACAATGTTTGTTACTTCTCCATATAAGCAAAGCCCTACAAGGTCATCTACCATATCTGCCGTTGAGTGGCCTACCAACTTAGGGCTTATTTAGATTGTAGTATTTATTTAAAATTTGAAATTTGGAAAACTGTCTTATTTATATCTTATTTGTTTTTGTTTTATAATTATAATGAAAATAGTTATTAGAGTATAAAAATTAGAAAATGAAAATTTGCATACTTTAAGAGAAAAGTTTTGAAACAATTATACATTGAAAATGATTATTTTAATTGATATTTTTAAAAAAATATATTTCCGTTTTTTTAATGTTTTATTCTTACCAAATAAAAAAATTCAAGTAGATAAAAATAAGACACCAATAAGATGGAAAACAGATGAACCAAATAGAACCTTAAGATCCAACAAGTTGTCAATCATCACTTCTTTGTTTGTCAACTCGATGAGTCCATTATCTCCAGTGCATGCCAATGAGTTCGCCACATTAGGATTAGAATGTTCCTTGTCGCTACAAGTATCAACATCTAAGCCAATAGAAGCATCTTCTGCTGAGGCGTTATGTCAAACACTTGGAGGACAACGATCAAACCTATCACCTAAGCAACAAACATCAGATGGATCAACTTCAAGAATGCCTAGTTGATATCCTGGATGAACAGCAATATTAACGTCCACTGTAACGTTTTACTGAACAACAAAGCTGTAAATAGGAGCACCGACTCCACATCAACCACAAGCATTGATGCAAGTATTAAACTTAGGGAGATCACTGGCGCAATGAACAGAAGCTTTGCAAACACAATGACTAAATGCACCAGAAAAGTCCCCATGAGAAGGTTGAACACGATGGGAGCCTCCATTGCCATGCAAACAGAGGCATGAAAATCGGATCCGACACAAAATTTGGAACAATCATCTTTATGAACATCACAGTGATCAGATTTCAAGGACAACACTTTCCCCTTACTCACAACACATGCCTTATATTTGCGCATCCAAGTTTGCATCATTTGCTGCACAAATAAAATGCTATTCCTGACCAGTCATGTTCCAATCGACTATATCCAACCATTCAGAAGCATAACAAGCTCCATCCATAAGATCACAAATAGATTTTTCTACAGATTCAATATGAGCATCCATCCACATCATCCTCTGCTATAGCCAATCAACACTTGCAATCCAGAATCAATCTGCAGACAGAGCCAATTGTTACACTTTTAGGATCCAAATTAGGGCTTAAATCAGAAGAATTAAGGCTAAAAGATTGAAACTTTATTACTGATTGAAAGAAAATTGCACAAAAGTTACCATAGACGACAACTCCAAGAGCTAAAACTCTCCAAGAGCACAAATGCTGCCAAACTCCCTCTCTCTCTCTCTCTCTCTCTCACACACACACACACACACACAAAGAGCATATAAGGACTTAATTATTTTTCTAACTAGCTATTCTAAGTCTCATTCACCTCTAACCACTTAACCACTAACAGAACAAACTACATAACAAACTGACACTTAACTACTGGCTACATACTTTAGTGCTTCTTATTTTTGTTGTTGGAGAGTGACAATGCAAAGTTGCAGCACACCTTGTGGATTTCACCATGCATTCACATTTAATAGAATTAATTTACATATCAAGGCTTGCAAGACAGCATACTAGGATTAAGTGCAGGTTCTTAGCAAGAGAACTCAGTGCTGGCTTGTTCAATTCAAGTTGAAGTCTTCCTAGATATAGAGGAAACTGGCTGTTCAGTAATATACGCCAAGAAGTCTAAAACCGATAGTTTATATTCTGCCTCATTATTATGGATGCAAACTCCAACCTAGAAGCTAATGAAAGAATAGTCAAATATTCCTCCCCAATATTTTGCCCCATTATTCAGTGTTGGGCCTTTTTTATTTTTTCGGGTTTATGGTGTGGGGATGCAAGTTTATTAAATCTGTATGCAATATATTTCGCAATCATGTGTGCTTACCATGAACTAAATGCAACTCTGATGTAGGATCACCAAGCTATCATAGCCTAAGTTATGTCAATATAAATCTTGCAGAACTCAAGAAGTAAATCCCAGCTCATGGTTCAAACCATAAGTACTCATATTTGCTTGAGAACACTGAAAAATAACTAAATAAATAAATTATATGTGCTCAAACATCTTTCAACTTGGCCATGAAACTCCTTTGATGTGAGATTAGATATTGATGAGTTTTGTCGAAACTAAAACAAAGCATATATCTAATCTTCCTTACAACTATGAATCTACATGCAAGTTCAACAGGTACCAGTTTAGATAAATCTCACTTCAGCAATGTTACATATAATCAGCAGTGTCCAGACATAAGACATAACTTATCTTCATTAAAAGCTGTAAAGAAGAGTAAAGTAAGTGTATATTGATCTATTTTCTGTACATACAATGAGTAATATATATATAGACAATGTGTTCCTACCAATCCCTACCTAACACTATATTAATTATATTGTCTAGTAACTATAATATTATTTAAATATTTATTTTTATTCTATAACACTCTCCCTCAAGTTGAAGCATAAATATTGATTGTGCTCAACTTGTTACAAAAATAATCAACCCAAGTTCCATTTAGAGCCTTCGTAAAGAGATCTCTTAGTTATTCCCTAATCTTCACATATCCTATAGAGATCAAATTCTATTGCATCTTCTCTCGAACAAAATGACAATCGATCTTAATATGTTTAGTTCATTTATAAAACACGAGGTTTGACATATTATGAAAAGCAGTTTGGTTATCACACTACAATTTTACTGGTATTGAAATTTTTAATCCAATCTCGGCGAATAACTGATATATCTGCAAACTTCACATGTAAACTAAGCCATAGCTCTATACTCTTGACTCTAAATTTGATCTCGACACAACATCTCGTTTTTTACTCTTCCATAAAATCAGATTTCCTCCAAAGAAAACACAATAACCAATGATTGATTTCCAATCAATTTTAGATCCAACCCAATTTGCATCTAAAAAACATTCTATACAAAAGTGACCATGATTCTCATATATTATATCTCGTTCAGAAGCACCCTTCAAATAAAACAAGATACATTCCAATGCAACCCGGTGACAAATTGTTGGAGAAGACCTAAATTGACTTACAACACTAACAAAATATGCAATACTAAAACAAGTTACTGTAAAATAGTTTAACTTTCCAACCAACCTCCTATACCTCTCAGGATCATTAAATAAATCTCCATTCTTGGTGAGTTGTATATTAGGTGGCAATGGACTACTACACGGTTTTGCACCTAGCTTCCTTGTCTCTTTGAGCAAATGAAGTACATAATTCCTCTAAGATAAGGCAATACCTTTCTTACTCCTCATTACTTCAACTCCTAAAAAATACTTAAAAGGCCCTAAATTCTCTAGGTGGAATTAGCTCCAAAGAAAGGTTTTCAAAGAACATATTTCCATATGATCACTTCTAGTAATAATGATATCATCTACATACACAACAAGAAGGATAATACCAAACAAAAAAAGTTTATAAAACACTGAATAATCAGACTTACTCTTGGTCATACCAAAACTTTCAATCGCCTAACTAAACTTGTCAAACTAAGCTTGAGAACTTTACTTCAAACCATATAATGATTTCCAAAGATGACCAACTTTCCCATTCTCCCCTTAAGCAACAAACCCAAGTAGTTGCTCCATATAGACTTCCTCCTGTAAATTACCATGTAAGAATGCATTCTTTATATCTGACTAATATAATGGCCAATCTTTAGTAGTTAACATTGATAAGAACAAATGTCAATTTAACAACAGGTGAGAATTTATTAGAATAATCCACACCATAAGTTTAAGCATAGCGGTTAACAACGAGACAAGCTTTAAGTCAAGCTACAAATCCGTTGAGATTAACTTTAATAGCAAATACTCATTTACATCCAATAACCTTTTTTCTCGTAGGTAAACTTATCAATTCCATAGTACTATTAGCATCTAAAGTATTCATCTCCTCTATCATTATAGGCCTCATGATAAGCTTTAGGAGTGGATATTGTACTAAGGAAGGCAACAAAAGAGCATAAAGAAGCATGCAATCGATCATATGACACAAATGCTGAAATAGGATAGGTACACTATCATTTAACTTTACGAAGTGCAATCAGTAGGTCAAGATCATTATATCCAACACCAAAGAAAAAGTTGGTGCAAGACATGTTATGGGAGGATTTTAACATCTAATATACACATGTTGAATTGGTGGAGGAGGTGGTAATGGTACTAGAGGTGATGATGCTAGGGACAATGATGTTGTTGTAGATATAACATTGGGTGACTGATAGGTAATGTGATAAACCAATAAATTATCACTCTCCCCTTTACCATCAAGGGATTCAAAAGAAGCAGAAGAGAAGTGACAATACTCCATAAAAGTGACAATAGCAAACACATGATATTTGTTAAAACCACGACAGTAACATAGATACTCTTTTTGTAGACGAGAATATCCTAAGAAAACATATTTTACAGAATGAGGATCTAACTTGGTGAGATTAGAGAGAACATCTCGAATAAAATACATACTAACAAATATGGGAGGTTCAATGAGAAAGATAGGTTTTGTGAGGAAAAGTATACCATAAGGAACCCCATCTTAAAGAACTAATAAAGGCATATGATTAATGTGAAAACAAGCTATTGAAACAATTTCTGCCCAAAAGTATTTAGAAACATGTGTTTGAAATAAAAGTGTCCTAGTTGTCTCAAAAAGATGTTTATTTTTTCTTTTAGCTACAACATTCTAAGACAGTGTATTAACACACGAAGTCTAATGAATAATATCTTATTTCGTCATATAAGTTTTAAATGTCTCAGATAAATATTCTTTAGCATTGTCATTTCTCAAAATTCATACAAAAGCATTAAACTAAGTTTGAATTTCAGCACAAAAGGCAATAAAGTGAGAAAACAACTCAAAACGATTTTTCATCAAATAAAGCCAAGCCATTCTAGAAAAATCATTAGCAAACGTAACGAAAGAACGAGACAGAACTGGATAAAGACCACAAACATCAGAATGCACTAACTCAAAAAGAGCACTTGCTCTTTTATCGACATGAGGAGCATAACACTGATGGTGTTTTGCAAACTGACATGATTATAATTCTAAAAATGACACACTTCGGAATCGGGGACACAATTTTTTAAAGGTAGAGAGAGAAGGATGTCTCGATTGACAATGAGCTTCAAAAGGAGTTGAAGTATATGAGCTAACAAAGAACTTGGGCATACTTACTTGTGTATCCAGTACATAAAGACCACCTGAAACATGTCACTTATCAATAATCTTCTTCATCTTGAGATCCTAAAACAGACAATAATCAAGAAAGAATAATACACAACAATTTAGAGTATGGGTAATCTTGCTAATGGATATTAGATTAAAAGAAAAATCAAATAAACTCAAGACTAATGATAAAGAAAGTAATGGAATAGGATGAACAATGCCATACCCCAAAACCAATGATGTGGAACTATCTGCTAAAGTCATTAGGGAAGAAGAGGTGTGTAGGTCATAAGTTGTGAAAAAATTAAGATTACCTATCATGTGATCAGTAACACCTGAGTCAATGACTCATTGCAAAGAGGAGGAAACAAGGCACTTATTCAAATTACCTAAACCAGAAATAGCAATAATAAAGTGAGCTAAAATCTTCAAATTTTCCTGGTACTGAAGGAATTTAGCATATTCTCTTATAAAAATAGTAATTTTTTGTTCACCATCCATTGAAACCAAAATCAGAGAATCTCACAATGAGAAAATCTCAAATCTTCACAAAAACAGTAACAAAACAGCCACTGAGATTGGAACCAGGAGACAAAATACGCAAAAGATCTGTCCACGATCTTTACAGAAACAAGAACTAATGCAAATGCCAAACCAACATGGAAATATATCAAAAAATAAAAAAGTCCAAAACCAGAAAATAAGAGAGCATGATCAAAGAAATCAAAGTAACGTAGCAATTGTTGAAGAATGAAGAAGGGAACAATAAGGGCCGGCAAGAAAAACAAACGTCACCTACAAGGGTGACCCAACACATAAATATAAAACACTAAGTTGCTCACTAGGGCAACTATGGAAAAAAAAAGAAAAGAAAAGAGGCTTTGATACCATGTAGAGAAGAGTAAATTTAGTGTATATTGATTTATTTTTTGTACGTACAATGAGTGATATATATATAGACAATGTGGTCTTACCAATTCTTACATAAGACTACATTAATTACATTGTCTAGTAAATATAATATTATTTAAATATTTATTCCTATTCTATAACAAAAGCAAAAACTAAAATTTCATCAATATGTTGGAGATGTGAGAATAAGTGTTTGCTTACTTCAGGCAGGGCAACACTCGGCCAATGTCATCGAAACTAGGAACCAAATAGACATACATAAAACCATCAGGCAAAGAGTGAGGATCTGTAAAACAACAAAGGCATGCAGGTCAAAACAACGTTTGGTTGGGGACAAGAAGTAATTGTACCCACAATTACTATAAAATAATAAAAGAGATGAAAACAAAGTTTAAATAGAGAGAACCAGCCACTAAGAGTTCACTGCAAAGGCAAATTAGAGCATCATTATCATCAGCTTAGTTTACTACCTAAAAGTTGAAACCAATTATGCAAAAGCGCACACACACGCACATACGCATGCACATGCACACACACACAAACAAAGACACGTACCCACACGGACACAGACATGCACACGCACAAAGACACAGGTGCATACACACACACAAACATGCACACACACGCATACATACATTACACACAAAAAAAAAAAGAAGTATGCATGTGTACAAATATAATGTATATATTATATATATATAAAGTTCAAGAACATGATTTCCATGTGTTGTGCATCCAATCTAGTATCTAGTCAAAGGTGAATAATGGCAAAATCGCTGATAATAACGGCTTAAAAAAAGAATGCATGTGTACAAATATAATGTATATATTATATATATATAAAGTTCAGGAACATGATTTCCATGTGTTGTGCATCCAATCTAGGATCTAGTCAAAGGTGAATAATGGCAAAATCGCTGATAATAACAGCTTACTTCAGTTTAGCTTCCAGCTCTTTTGGGTGGAACCAATGATAAAAAATTAAGATTTATGGAAATTAGGATTTGGGGGCTTGTTGATAGAGAACCCTTCAATCTCTTGACAATAATAAAAAAGATAATGATGTCTATCTTACTCTTATTACTGAGACAGGTATGCCCATAATAAAGCAGCAACATAAATAAAGTAGGTACGTCCATATTCCCTGATCGATGAATGAAAAACATATGCCCTATATGTAAAGGAAAAATAGAAGCCAGAGAGATATTTGTTGTTAAATTTGTTTTTTATTGGATGATCTTTGTCAGGTTAGAAGTATGCTACTATAAATGGTTAAGTGTACTCTTATTTTCCAAAATCAAAACAGAGCTCTTATATTATATTTTAAGGATAAATAAACTAAAAAACATAGTATGGGTTTACATCATTAGAAAAATACTGCAAAAAAACTAGATAAAATAAGATGCTATTAGCCTAAAAATCGTTTTTGTTTATAAACATTACCACAATGTAGATCTTATTCCAGGACAACTTCCTCTAGTCACAAGATAAGGGCCTGTTCTGTTGGATTGATTCAGAAACAAAGAAGCAATGTAGGATCAAACAGCTTCTTTATCGCGACAAACAAATATAAGCTTTATAAACTTTCCAATCTTTGGAAATCCCTTCATACAACCACTTGAAATATACTGATTTAGAATTTTGACTGTAACATTATTGGGCTCGCAGCCTTCAATAGCCATCCTTTTGAATAATGAAATCACATCCCAGAGTTGAGTGTACCTAAACATAGCCCTCAATATGGAATTATAAATTTCAATAGATGGACCAAGTCCAATTTCTAGCATTTGATCCCTCAATTGGATAGCACTTTTCATCTTTCCATCCCTATATAAGCCTCGGATTACATGGCTATAGGTGAAAACATCTGGTTTCAATTTCAGCCTATACATGTCCCCCAAAAGTTGACCAACAAGGGAGAAATTCCTTTCCTCAATGAAGCAATTTATGAGAATATTAAATGAAGTGGTATCCAATAAGATTCCACAATTTGGTATACGACGGAAAATCCAGAGTGCTGATTCAAACAACTTGCTCTTGCAAAGTTGATCTAGAAGGATGTTGAAGGTAACTATTGTAGGTTTAGGCCCATCTCTCATCATTATCTGCAACAGCTCCAAAGCATCTGAAAATTTTCCAACTGCACACAGGTAGCGAAGCAAGCATGTTGAACTAATGACATTTCGCCTGATCCCCTCGTACTCCATCCTATACAAGACTCTTCTGATGATTGAAGAGTTCCTCTGTTTAGCTGCTTCAGATAATATAGTATTAAAGGAGACCACGTCTGGCCTAATGCCAGCCCATTTAAACTGGTCCAATTTCTCTAAAGCTTCTTCGATGTTATTATCAATGCAAAGACCTTTTAAAATTGTGTTGAATGAAACGTTGTTCGGTATACATCCATGTTCAATCATATCATCTAGTAGGGATGAGGCTTCGGTAACTTTATTTGTCAGGCACAGAGAATGTAAGATTATATTACACATAACAACATCTACAAGGTAGTCTTTAGACAGCACCTCAACAAATAGGCCATATGCACTTCGTGTCCTACCATTTTTTACCATGCCCCCAACTAAAGCAGAAAAAGTAAAAGGATCAGGCAAAAAACCTTTCTGTTGGATCAACTGAACCACTTTCATAATGTCAACTCTTCTATCCTCATAACAAAGTCCACGAAGAATAATATTAAATGTGTATAGGTCAGGAACACAACCTTCTTTATCCATCGTATCAAAGATTGTCAATGCCTCATCAATACGTCCAACATCACAAAGAAGCTTAATGATCACTGTGTAGGTTATCACACTGGGTGAGCAACCATCATTTCTCGTATCATCTAATATCTTATAAGCTTCCTTCCAAAACCCCTCACGGCAGAACCCATAAACCAGAGCTGTGTATGAACACGCATTACCAACAAAACCCTTCCTCTTAATCCAGTATAACAGCGACAAGGCATCACAACTCTGACCTGTCTTACACAATGCCCATATAATAGGATTAAAGCAATGTGCCCCAACAAAACACCCTTTTTCCATAACAACAGAATACACGTACTGAGCCTTACGGATCAAACCTGCTCTTGAGAGCATCAGAACCAATGAAGCCAAGGTTTTCTCGCTAGGAAAATAATTAAGCCTCAACATCAACTCAAACACACCAAGTGAATCAACCCAACAACCCGAACAAACGAATTTCTTAAGCAACTTATTCAAAGCACTAAACTTTGGCAAAAACCCACTTGCACACATTTCATCTAACACAAAGCAAGCATCTTTCAAACACCCAATCGACAAAACCCCATTAAAAAGAGTCGTATAAGTCAATGCGTTAGGAAAAGGACCAAACCTCTTCATCCCATAATAAACATCCACTAAAGCACCCACATCAACGTTACTTCTAGACTTAAAATGGAAGTACATGAGAGCATTGTAATCATAAACAGTAGGCCTTTTCATGTGACTAAGAGTTTCCAGTGCTCTTCTAAACTGACCTGAGGAAGCATGTTTTTGCATCACCAAACGTAACTCCGAGTCACTGTTACTACATGACTCTTCGTGACTTGGAATATCGATGGTCTGAAGTGCACAAGAGGAAGAGAAAAAGAAGCTGAGGATATGAAGGTAGTGACGTCTATGTTTTGGGGAGATACTGAGTGTGTGAAATGGGCGTAGAGGCATTGCTTGAAGGCTCCGCCAAAGCTGGTGGCGGTGGTGCAGATGGGTTTCGCCTTCCTATTCAACTGCGACGAGTGGAAAGAGAGCGTTGAGAAGGAAGCAGGAGGCAGAATAAACCAGCAAAAACCAAGTCCCGGGCACTGCTTTATTTTCTCTCTTTAGTTTTCTTCTTTTCCCCCTCTCCCTTTTTCCTTTAGAAGGATTTCTCAAAAGTCATAGTCGATTTTTTTTCTCTTTTTCCTTTTTTATGCTTAAAACAGTTTCATAATTATAAATGTTATTTTGGTGAACAGTTATTTGTCTTATAAATATTATAGGTAAATTATTGTATATGTTTTGTATTTATAATCTAATACATACCGTTCTAATTCCATTAAATAGTCAACAAACTTGACATGTGATGATAATTAAAATTATTATTAAAACACATTATAATGTTATAGATATTACTTAAGTTTTTCATAAATATTATGTTGATCGTTACATATGCATTTATAGGATAATATACAAAATTTTTATATGTTTGGATATCATGGTGAGTCTTATAGCCTCTGTTATATATGTTATATAAATATTGATTATAAGCTTATTCCTTCTGTATTTATATCATCTTTGTAATTATAAGAATAGAGTTTTAAACTTCACTATTGTTTTATCACTTAAAATTACTTATACTTTCTTGAATACTTTATCTAAATTTGAACAGTATACTCATCCGGACCTTACTTGATCGAATAGATTTCGGATGAATATTTAATATTATAGGATAAGTTATAAGTAGTAATTTCCTGAAGCATATACCTATAGATTAGAATACAGGTACAACGTTAGGTATAAATATCCATCTTAGCACTTGTATTGAAAAGTATATAAGATATAGGTTTTATAATAATTTTTACATATTCTATAATAATAATTAAATATAATTAATAAATAAAAAGAATATCATTTCATTTGTATAGATTTAAGAAAAAAAAAAGAAAAATACAAAACGCTATACTAAATTTGATATCCTCATGTCAGTTTCTTTCTCTTTAATCTTTTCTTGATTATATTTTTATTTCACTCCATCTTACTTGTTTACTATATTTAACTTTATTAAAGTTAAAAATGAGAAAAATCTACATAAATCCACCTAAACAAAGTATATTATTAACCTATTTTCTTTTGATGTAATAATTTTTTTTGTATTAGGTCTAAAAAATATCCTATACTAATTTTATATAACGTTGTTTAAGTGAAAATTTATTCAAAATTAGTATTTGTAAATTTTGCACTTATCCAAGAATAAGGTTTATACTAAGTTTGAAAATGATTTAATCACTAATTTAAAATTTAGTAATTATAATGCATGAAGTGTCATTATGGATACTGACTATAAATTAAGATATTGTAATTTATAGTCTAGGAATATTCTTATTGTTAAAATAAGTTAGCTCCCAAATGAGTTTAATTTATAATTATTTATTTAGTATGTAAAATCAAGATCAAGATTTCGCTTAGACTAATATGTTTGCATAATAATGATTGGTGAAGAAAATAATAAAAAATTAAAGAAATTAGAATGAAATTAAAATAAATAAAAATTAGCCACATTGAAATTAAAAAAAATTATAGTTTTATACGATACTCTATACTTTATACAAGTACAATTTATACTGTACAAGATATAGAGTGGTTCCAAAGTGCTATAGAATTGAGAATAAGTAACAAAGTTCAAAAATATGTACCTATAAGGTAATAACATATAGGTAGAGCTATGTACTCTATCCACCTTATATCAACTAATCCCTGCTAAATATAGAACACCTTTTTAAAAATTAGTTAAAAGATATAGTTATTATGGATTGCTATTAAAAGTGTATATTAACCACTTTTTAAGAAAAAAATAAAGATAGTATAATTATTGATTTATGTTCTATCTTTAGTTATTTTAAGCTTTGAAATTCGTTTTTATACATGACGAATGAGGACGTAATTAACATCTCATTCTTTCTCTCCTCTTAACCACTTTTTACTGGTGAAACTTCCATTTTCTTAATCCCTTTTACACGCAAGGATCGTTATTGAGTAAATTCATTTTCCTTTTTAATTTATTTTTACAAGGTCAAACCAAGAGCTATAAAAGACCAAACTTGAATTTGCTTCTTCAAATCAAACATAATTTTTAGAAATTTGCCTTCTTACTAAATTAATATACTTGTATGTAAGGTCTCACAATTCTAGCAACTAAGGTCTAAGCACTTAATTCAAGGAGTTTATAAAAGTAACCTAATTAAGTTAAAATTTTGTAACTAGGTTATAAGAGTTAGATGAAGTGGCCCCATGATATTAGTTTTCATAAATATAACAATAAAATAATAATAATAATAAGTAAAAAGCTAATTATAGTTATATTACTAGCCATCTAGTGATAATGCATGACTTGTACTCCGATAGTAAAATGTTTCTTAAAGATAAAATATTTAGGTAATAAAAATTGGTGAAATAATATTTAAAAATATATCAAACGTTTAATACATAGAAATATATATACATACATAGCCAAAATTAAATAAAATCTTGATAAAATATATAATATACATTATGTTAATCAAATGAATAATACATAATCAACAAATAAAATATAAAATACAATAAAATCAAAAAAAGCTAAGTGTAGCTATTAGCTAAAAATCATTAAGGAGTATTGGAAATGCAAGTTAAGACAAATAGACTTTAAAGGACATATGCAAAAAGGAAAAATTAAAGTGGACAAATTACACTTGTTTTCCCCTAAAATTCATCTCAAAGGGTCTTATAAACTTATTTGGTATTACAAATTAGTCCCCTTTAGACTCTCAAAGAGAGAGAAATTACTTAGAGAGAAAGGAAGTTTGCATGCAAGGTTTAAAAAGAAAATAGGAAATTTTAGAACAAAAATTAAGTTGGGAGGGTTCAAGGGTTTACACAATAGTTGAAAGAGAACGACCATCACTACTCAATGAAAATGTCCCATCCTACTTAGCCAACACACTTTTGAGCACTAGGAGTGGTCGAAAGTCACTATGTTAGTAAGTGCTTAATTTTTCTTTAAATGTTCATTTAATTTTTAAAAATACTAAATTTTGTTGAAAAATTATGAAACTTATAGATTTACAAAATTAAACTAGATTTTGGAAATTTTAGCTACATATATATATTCCTTGAGAAAAATGTCCCATCAAGGAATTTTTTATTGAACTTTCAAAAACTTCAATGATATAATTTTGGTATGGATTTTTTTTTCGTGTAAACTCCTCAAAGACTGCATATTAGCAGTATGTAATTAGTTATTCAAAATCTTGAAGTTGGATTTTGGTAATTTTTTATTTTCCCTTTAACAATGTACTAGTATAAGTGTTCTTAAAGGATAACTTACATTAATTTATACAATTAAGCTATATTTTGGGTTTTCGTAGTATACAACAACCAAGATAAGTGATTTTGAGTTTTAAATTGATGATTTTGCACAAGAATCCAAGTCTAAGGCCAAAACTACATGATTTTGAACCCATCCCTCAACCTTATTTAAGAAACTTATGAATATGGAGATTGTTATGAGAGTTTAATATGAATTCTATGGAGTCAGTATGTTATGATGTCGAAAAGGAGAGTTAAGTATGATCTTCTAACTAAAAGTAAATTGGATTGGTGGATGAATTAGTGAAATATTGAAGTTGGAGCAAGGTCATAAGTAAGTCAAAAGGTGGTTTGATGAATAAAGCTTAACTACGAAGCTTAATGATAAGGTAGTCTGGTGTAAAATGCTTAGCTATGATAGAAGTCAAAAAGTGAGTCAAATGGTTTTTGTCTATAAACTCTAAAGACCTTCTTAGGTCGAAACCTAGGTCAGAGACTCCCTTGATAAAAAACTTATACTAAACTTGAAGTCAAAACCTATATCATGCAATTTATATTTAATAAATAACTTAAAAACCCTAATAGACTTAAATAAAAGACACACTTAATTCTTGAAAACGAACTCTTATTTCAGACTTGTGATAAAAACTAAAGTGATGATATTAATTATTTAGGAATAATTGAAGGTATATAAGTGGCACATTAAGCTAACAAGGATCAACATCAAAATAAGTGAGATTAATACTCTACGGTAGTTTGAAGTATCATTTCAAAAATACTTAGAGATTTTAGTATGTTTATATATGTGATTATAATTTATTGTTTATGTGTGTACAGCGTATGTATATAGATATTGATTTACTACCGTAGGAGTTGAGCTCCATGCGTTTGTTTTGTGTGTACTATTTTGTATAGACCACTTGAAATTGATTTATCACCCAAAAAATAAATTAAATTGAACTTAACTTAACTTCTAACCCGATAAGTACTACAACCTACTAGGAAAAACGGTTAAAATTATAAGGCGAAACATGGACCCTTCAATAAAGATAGCCCAAAAAGGTCCTTTTCACCTTTACTCAAATTAAGTGACAGGAGATGAAGTGACAGTAAGGCTGAAGATTATGATTCGAAGGTAATCTCAAGTCAAAGGTGTTCTCCATTGCATAAACTCCCATTTGTCTTTGATTCACAAGTGTGTGATGTCAAACTTTTCAACTCAAATTCGAGTTAGCATGATGTCTTCAATCTCATGACAAATTGAATAACATCATATGATGGCACTTACCTGCTCATACATTACATCTAACTAACTCAATTGAAAAACTTCATCGTTTTGTTTTGGATGCATACCTTTGTCTTCGTCTCACTTACTGAGTAAGTTATCGCTTATTTCTTTATAGATTCTTTTATAAGTCCAGTATCGTAAACCAAGTCTCATCCACTTTTCCAACTAGTAGCTAACAGGGTCGAGGAGTGAGAATAAAGAAGATATTACTAAACTTTCATTTTTCTTTTGTCATCTTTTATAACTTGTTTAGAAAAACTAATTGGGTTTTTTTAGGTAGCCTAATAGTTTTCGACTCTTGGTCTGTAATGTAAATAGCTTGAAAATATTGATTTAGAAGTTTCTTTTAAAAATGTAACATTTTAATGTAAATGAAATTTTATAACTTTGATAATAAACTTAAGTTTTGTACTACCTTTTTTCTTTGTAAAAGACTATTTTGAAAGAATTATAACACAGGCTTTACAATAAAAAGGCGTTGAGTTGGGCGTTTTAAAGCGGTTGAAACCAAGCCTACAATAACAGTTATAAAGCCAGCTTCTGTTATAGGATGGTTCATAGGCGAAACCGATACAACTCCACTTATTTAGGCTGTAACATTATAGTTGTTTAGTGTTTTTATTTCATCTTGTTCTTTTAGAGAATTTAATGTTGCTACAAGTAAGGTTATGGAAGTGAAGGGGACAAATTTATGTGTTCTATTATTTTTCTTCCCCTTTTAGGTACATAATATGATTGTAATGTGACCATTAAAGTAATGGTAACATAAATTTAATGTTGTATAATTTTACTTTTTAATTTTAGGAAGGAAATGGGAAGCTTAGAACCTTACAAACAAGTAAATTCATTAATAGCTATTATTTGATTCATGTTTAATTGATCCAGGATACAATTTATTTGGTGTAATAACAATAAAGGAAAAAGCAAAGTTAAAGAGAAGCTTAATTGAAAGCTATGCAAACAACTTATGGATTAATATGTTCTCATACATTAGAGTAGAACTCTTACTTACAACAGGTTTAAACCACTCTCCCCTCATTATGAAAGTGCATGCAGAGATTCCTAAAGACCCAAGGAGGTTCGAATTTGAAAATTGTTGGTTGAATCTTAAGAGTTGTAAAGAAGTAGCAAAAGAAGTTTAGAGAAGAAAAAGAGAAACACTTAACATCAAGGGGTCCATTGAGCTATTTAAACAATGCCAATGTTCATTGAAGGACTGGAGTAAGAAATGCATGCCTAACTTTGGAAAAGAGATTGACAATCTCATGTTTCAATTATTGAGATCCAAAATAATAATGTTAATCAAGATGATGACGAACGGGAAGAGAAATTTTTATTATAGTTGGAGGAAGCACTAAGTAAAGAAGAAATACATTGAAGTTAAAGGGTAAGAACCAATTGGATCAATTTTAGTGATGCAAACTAAAAATTCTTTCACCAAACAACTTTGAATCATAGAATGAGTAACTCAATTCATAAAATTAAAAACGAAAAAGGACATTAGATTGAAAAGGAGGATGAAATCAAAGTTGAATTCATGAGTTATTTTTCAAAACTTTATACTAGGAAAAAATCCCCAACTTCATTAACCATAGAATGAACTTAGAGCTTATCAAACTAGTAGATGAGACAGAGGTGGAAAGAGATGTCTTCCAATTAAGTGCAAATAAACTCTCTAGCTTAGACAATTCCAGTGGTATATTTTATCATATATTTTTTAGTGTTATAAGTCTCTTAATAGTAGAAGTAATCTTTTCTTTTATTGATTTGGGTAATATTCCATCCTATTTTAATGAAAAAAAATCTTATCTTCGTTCCTAAAATCAAAAGTTCAAAAGAAGTTGTTCATTATAGATCAATTACCTTATGCAATATTTCTTTTAAAATTAACTATAAGGTCTTAGCTATTTGTCTTAAATATCAATTGGATGACATTATTTCTCCATTCAAAAGTACTTTTATCTCAAATAGGCTCGTCAAAAACAATATTATGATGACCTATGAGATAATTCATCATTTAAAATTAAAGTCTAAATCTAAAGAATACCTTTGTGCTATTAAAATAGATATGATGAAAGCATATAATAGGGTAAATTAAAATTTTCTCGAAGTAATGTTATACAAATTTACTTTTTATGCAAATTGGATTAAAGGGCTAATAAAATGTATGGAATATATCTCACATAATTTCATGTTGAGTGGTAAAAGAATTATTAACTTTAAGCCTTTGAAAGGAATTTGATAAAGTTACTCTTCTCATATTATGTCTTTATTTGTTATTAATGTGTTATCTAAAATCCTCACGAAAGCTTTCAATGATAGTGCTCAAAATGGGATTAAAATAAAGCAAAATAATATTGCCTACACATCATTTCTCCATTGATGACGCATTGTTTCTTGTTCAAGTAGAAGCACAATATTCATGATAACTAAAGAATATCTTAGCGAAGCATTGCACAATGTTTAATAGGTAATTGACTTTCATAAGTGTAATATTTTCTTTAGCCATACTGTAGATGAAGAGATGAAACACTATAGTTTAATAAGAATTAAGGCATCAAGTAATGTAGGTCAGGTCATTACTTATGCCTTCCAATAGCAACACTCTTATCTTCATCAAGGGATGAATCGTATAGAAATTACAAGGTTGGAGAAGTATACTATTCTTACATGTTGGAAAAGAGGTAACAATCAAAGTTGTTGGCTTTGCAATTCTAACATATTCCCAATCCTTAAGTTCCATAGATAATGATGTGATGAAGTATCTTCGACTATATTAAATTTCTAGTGGGGTGGTGACACAATGATAAGGAAGTTATTTAGAGGCGATAAAAGCAATTTACAAGATCTAAAAAAGAGGGTAGACTTAGATTAAAAGACCTTGAAAACTTTAATATTGCTCTTTTGAGAAAGTTGGCATAAAAAATTTTGAATAATCCAAATGCTCTTTACGTTATGAATTGGGATGTTAAACAGCATCTATTATCTTAAAGTTAAACTTTTGCAAGTAAAAAGAGGTGATTGTACATCATGGCTTTGGTAAAGCATTTTAGTTGGGCATGAGGTGATTAAAATTGTCTATATTTGGTAAGTTAGAGATGAAACCTCGATAAAGACATTCGAGGATCTTTGGTTACCTATGCCAAATATGAGAAGTTTAGAATTTAATCCAGCTATTTACAAGATATAAATTTGAAAGTAAAGGATTTGATAAGGCCTATGATAGATGTTAAGACGATGGGAAGCTAAAAGAATCTTTTAGTATTGATATAAGAGAAATGGTGAACATAATTTCTTCAAAAAAATTTTCTAGCTAATGATGGAATTATATGGCCATCGAATCTAATCGGAAGCTATTCTATAAATATGGGTTATTGTAGCATTTGTAGTAATAATTAAGCAACATCTACAAACCAACATCTTCATTGTATTGGATTGTGTTTCAACATGAAAGCTCATTTGGTCAATTGAAGGGATGCCGAAATGGTAACATCTAATTCAAATAGCTTGTTGCAATATGTTGAATAAAAATAAAAAATTTTCCATCAAGAAGATTAGGCCTAATCCAACTTGCTGTTTTTGCATGAAAGAAGAAACTGTAGAGTTGTTGTTCTTACTTTACAAGTGGAGGAAATCTATATGGTTTGAAATATTTTGTTACAAAAGTAATATTTTGAAATTTGATAGATGGCTTAAAGATTATTGAAATAAGAAAATAAATGCACACAAAGATCCAAGTAAGGTATTCACTAGAATTGCAGCTTATATATGGAATATTTAGAAGTAGAGATGTAATGATTGTTCTAAAAACAATAGTCCTAACCCTATTAGAATAGTCATATTAATTAGAGTAGCTATAATAGAGTATGAAAGGCTGTTGCCAAGGGGAAAATCTCTTAAATGTCGCAACTTCCAATAGTTGATTCATCATAGACCCCTCAAAGTAATATGTGAGAACCTACACAAATTGGTAAATAATTCACAATCGATTGATTTGGAAACAGATTATAAAATTTAAGGTAATCGTGTAAATTATCCAATCGAGCCTGAATTTTATTAAGAAATTAGAAATATTGGTAAAAGTGATATTGTAAGTTTAGATTTAGGAATGTAAATAATAAAATAATTAAATATTATAATCTTAAGTTATAGGTATAATATCCATTATTTATTGAAAACACGCAAAATAAATTTCGATAATTAATGAATCATTAAAGGTAAATTATATGCAATTATATAAATTAATAAGTAATAAAATGAAAAATTTAATACTTGAGACACTTTAGAAATTATGAATTAAATCAACGTTCATAGAATTAAGTTAATCCTTATGACAAAGGTACAAAGAATTAAAAAAAAGTAATTGTGTAATTTTAATTACTTAAATTAAGCTCATGTATATACAATTTTGCTAAAATTATTAAGTTTATCAAGTTTAATCGCTATACCGTAAAATTTTGTAATTTTAAATATAGCTTATAATAAATCTTTTGAAATCAACTACGTGATCTTAATAATTAAGATTAGTGAGTAAAATTATTTATAAGATGCATGTGAATAAGTCTTAAATAATTTATAGAACCTATCCATATATATATCATATATTAAAAAAAGGTGTATTTTTGGGTCTTATCTTGAAACATAAGATTAATAAAAAAGTAGTTTTGAATAATAGCAAATGATAATATGAGTTTTCTAAAAGTTATAAGGAACAATCCTATAAAGTCGGATTTAAAAAATAAGTTGAAATACAATCAATATTTAGATTATAACGTAAAGTTTATCGAGTTAAATTTTAATTGGTTTATAATTGAAATTTTAGATTAGATATATAATAGAACATTATATTATTTTTGAAATATATTATATAACTTTATAAATAATAAATCATGATAAAATTACACTCAAAATGTCACGTAAAATTAGACTAACAAATATATATATATATGCAAATCACCGCCCTAATTAAAGCTGTAAAAGTCTCCATAAATAAGAGACATCAGGTGGGGGGAGGGGAGGAGAAATGTAGAGAGAGAAAGAAAGGAAAGAAATAGAGAGAGTGACGAAGAGAAGAAAAGAAAAGAAAAAAATGAAGAAGAAAGAGAAAAAAAGATTATATGTTTTAATTTTTTACGGTGTCTGATATTTTTAAAGTTATAGGTGTTATTTTATAATTATCTTATAAATTTTGATTTAGTATATAATCAAATATCTTTATATACTATTTGATGATGAAAGATGATATTTGTAGTATTACGAATGTTAGATATATGTTTTAAGTATAGATTATGTAATAATATATATATATATATAGGAAATTAAATAAGTAGGAAATATTAGGTTAAATCGATAATATTATAATATAAGAAAATCATATAAATTTGATATAAAATATATATCTAGGTAATTACGTGAAAAATATAGGTTATTCTCACATCGGGAACAAATTTAGTAGTTAAATTAGAAGTATAGTATATTGTACCAATGAAAATATTGGTTATGAGATAGATAGGAAATTTAGAACCCAAATATAGTTAGATGAATTTCACATATTGGTTCGAAAAGAGTTTATGGGGTTTGAATAAAAAATTAGCTTATGATTGATTTAGTAATAAGTAATATAAAATGTGGATAATTAGGTAAAAATTATAATTTAAAGTTTATATATATAAGAGTATAAATGCTAAAATGATATTTAAAATATAAGAGTAAGCTGTAACAATCCAACCCTGTATTAAACTTGAATATGCAAATTAGAGACTTCAAGTAAATTTAGAATGAATACATCACCGTATTTTGAAGTACTATTTTAAAGTACTTGGAAACTTAAGATTATACTTGTTTGTGCCTGTAGATATTTTGAACATATGCATGCCTGTGTATACGTGTTCTTGAATGTACTGTATATTATTAGCTTACTGTATTGGTTTACAATTGTTTTGCATTGTATGATATGGACTGATTACTTTAACTGAACTTAATAATATATAGCTTGTAAAATTAACCAGTCAAGCATTTCAATCCATTAAGGAAGACATTTAAGGTTCTCTAGCCAAATATTAACTTCTTCGAAAGAGATAGCACTGGATAACATGATTGGATTCTTCTTTATCCTTAGTCGAACTAAGTGACAAAAGAGGATGTCACAGTAAGAGTAAAGTCAATGATTCAAAGGTAATCACGGAATGAGTGATGTCTCTATTGCATAAGCTTAAGCTTGGTCATGAGCTATTGATATGTATATTAAACTCCTTAACCCAAATTAGAGCGGGTGTAATTTCTCTTCTTTTACAACAGACTGAATATTATTATGTGATGGTATTCATTTGTTGCATTGCATTAAAATAACTGGTTGATAACCCTATTTGTGTTTAATGTATAGTTTTAAGTCTCTATCCCAACTTACTAAGCGATTAATTGTTTACATCCTTATAAATGTTGTTACGAGTGTTAACTAGGAAGTAACCATATAACTATCATAAAGTTGGTAACTATTGGATCCTGGGGAGTAAATAAATAAAAATCGAAGAATAAATACATTTCTAAGGTTTTAATTCTTAATTTAGAATCTTCAATTGTCGTAGAAGGTATTACTTAGGTAAGATTATGCTATGAAATCATTGTAATATTTGAATTATAGTATATATTTTTCATATTTTCTTAGATAAAAATCATGTTTAATTTGTGAACTACTTAATTCAAAGGAGGTTAATTGTAGATGTCTTGTATAAATTAGATATAAGAAAGTGGCTGCAAAATCAGCTTTTATCCTAGAATTATTTGTACAACAAAACTGTTATGACTTTACTGCTTTGAGGCGTGACGTGATAGCTTTGTGAAATTAGATTGTAATGGTTCTTGGTCGAGTAGAGATGGTTCGATGGAAGTTGGCATTATTGCTTGGGACCACAATGGCAAGTTATAAGGTAAAGTTAGATGAAATGTGAAAGCTTTTAAACTGAAATTGTAGAGATATTAGTTTTTAAGGAGGGGTTATTGTTGGCAAGAGGAAAAGAGTGTTCTCATATGGTAATTAAAATCAATTGTTCTTTTCAAGCTTTGTTTATAGGATAAAGGCACTAACAGATATCTAGTATTTTATAGGACATTTCCTTGTTAAAAAGATAATTTGTCCATGTTTAATTTTCTCTAGTTAATACATTATTTTATTTGTGTATGGACTTAATTTTATATTAGAATAATAGGGGGCTGTGCATAGCCTTTTGGGGTTTAAATCCCCCATCTCCTTTGAGGTCTTTGTTAATGGTGGACCTTATGTGTAGAACCTTAGGTCTTCTTCTTGATTTAATAAAAGTCACTATTTGAGTTTAAAAAAAAAAAAACCAAAGGAATCATCACAACTAAAATAAAAAACTTTAGTAAATAAATAAATAAGCATAATCCAAAATTTAATTTGGAACACATAATATTTGAGCAATTAAAAGATATAAATTAATGCCACATCTTACTCTATTCATAACTTTCAAGAATGTGACCAAACTTCGAGAAGGGGAAGGAAAGAATCTAGTGCTTTGTTTAGGAAGAGTAGAAAAATTAGGAGAGAAGGAAAGTGAAAGGAAAGAATTATAACATAAAGAAAAGAAATGGAAAAATGATATGTTCTCTTATTTAGAAAAATGAGCGAAAGAAAGTTAATATTATATATATTTTTATTTAGTTAGAATATCACCAAAAATAAAATCCCTATTTAATAGTATTTTTTTTTCAAGGGTAAGTTTAAAATTTTATTATAATTTCCTCCATTGAGAGAATTGCTTTAAATGGGTTTAACTAGGTGAAAAACTTTTTTCCTCAAATCCATTCCCTCCCCTTTTCCTTCGTTTTGTAAATAAATTGGCTATATATTAGCTTAAATTGGTAAATTCTTCGACAACAATTATGGTGATTTCATGAACTAAATTAATGTTTTGATATATGTAATCTGATTGATTTTGGGTTTATGAAAGAATAAGTGGTAACTGATTGGCATTTAGCATAATTTGAACTTATAATAGAGTTATCATGATGTATAATAAAATATTAATGAAATAGGAGATTTTTGGTAACTTGATAAAGTTGGGCAATTTAGTACCTTCTAATGATTACATGATTTACAAAACACTAGTGATTTTTTTGTATTTCTGATGACATATTTAAATGGCATACGACTTGCTTGAGCTTTTTTGTGGATTCATGTTTGCCTATTGGGAATATATTTTCCTACTAGATATGGAATGATGAGTTATGATATGCATGTGGTTTAGTTTGTCATCTCCATAAATTTTCTTGTAGAGATTTAAACATTAGGCCTTAGTTTGAGAGCCTATGATATGCAAATAGATATCCTATGAGGGTTCATAAGTTTGTCTTATGTAGCCAATCTGATACTTAAATCAGCAGGATTGCGATGGAGGAGAATATCGAAATATAAAGTAGGTGTAGATAAATCAAGGGGAATGGATTTTGTTGGTGAATCCCTACTTATAATAATGAATTAAATATGTACTTGGTGAGTAGATATACATGAACCCTTAAAAGTACATCTTCCTTAAATTAAGTAGGCTCTAAGATTCTTGAAAATAATGTGGCAACTAATAGGTCGGTGATCCTACGCAGGTCAACGTCTTCGTAATATGCCCATAAATGCCCATTATCTAAGCTTCCTAACCCAATGTGACCCCTTTAAGGTCTAGGGCATGGATGTTGTTAGTAAGATTCTTCTTAAAATCAATCATCAACCTTTAAAAAGGTTGGGTGTTGGCATGGTTCTAAGCTTAAGTAAGATTATTTAGAGGAAAAGGTAAGCTTACGTTTGTATAGCTCGCCATTAGGCTTGGATAAGTTAACCCATGGTGGATTAATGTCAGAATGAGCCGTAGGAGGCTTAGGTCAAAACCTGCCTCATGGTAAATTTAAGGAAATGTGCTAATATTTGTGTTACATTGATGAATTGTTAGGTGCATACAAGGCTAGATAGATTTATTCTTAATTTGTGATATCAACATCGTACCTTATTCATTATGTTGTAACAATAATTTGCCAAATTGAAGCTAAGTTGAGAGTCTTGTCTATGTTAATTGACTTGGAATTTAAGCTTGGTTTGATTAATGTTACTATTCGATGCATTTATGGTATAGTATGAAAAAAGACCTATCAATTAAGTTTTGCTTGGGAAGCAATGCTTTGATAAACAAATAATTTGGTTTGTAAAGTTGCATTTTCGAGCATATAGAGCTATACTACTTAATATTCAACTATGTTGGGTCATACTAGGTCGGGTTTGTTCAGTTTAGTTAAGTTACCTAACTTAGTCTTACTTTTGGAGGTCCTATTCCCTAGGAACACCTTATTGCCTTAGATTCCTAGATTTTTATATCCAAATGTTTAAGATTTTAATTGACATAATGAAAGTTAGACTAAGACTAGATATTAATGCTTAGTATACGTTATGTGCACTAGTAGCATCCGTATGTTTGCAAATGCACATTGTTAACGGTTTAGTGCTTTTATATGTTATATTATTGATTATATGATTAACTATATTTGGCCATCATGTTTTGTTGTTTTTAGACTATACTTAACTAACTCAAATATGAGTTAAGGGGTTACCTATCTAGCCTCAAATACCAAAGATAAAGCAACCTATGATTTGAAAGCTATATGATTGGCTATAAGGCTTTATATCAAGTTCTTGGATGTGACTCTACAAGAAGATAGCCTTATTGCATATTATGCCCCAAGCATGTAAAGCCGTAAAAGTCTCGCCAAGTGAATCATTCTAAGAAAGAAGATGACTTCACAGCTACTATAGTAGACTTGGTCCTCACAATGGGTACTCAATTAACCGTTATGAAGTATCCAATTTGACACTACTCTTTTTTAAAAAAGTAAAAATGAAACTATAATATTGCTCTTCAAATGTTTAATGAATAAAACCTATAAGACAATTCTTATATCCATTAACATGCATACATAGTTATATTTACCAAATGAGTTTACAAGTTTGAAATGTTTTCCTTATAATATTGCAACACAAATCATCAATTGAAATTATCGGGTCACCTAGAGTGGCCTAATTAGTTCCACAAAAGATAAAGGACTCTAAAAAGAATTGAAAAGTCTAGCCATCTTCATTATCCTCATTCCCCAACCTTCACCAACTTTTGATTTGGGAATAGTGAAACACTGTATACTACACTAGACATACAAAATAATCTATGAGAATGTAAGCAATCAATAGTTGAGCAAGTGGGATAGACTTAGAAGCATGCATACACTACGAAGCAATAAGTATTGTTAACTAAGTTAGTTAAATCTAATGCATAGACAAGTAAATGTCATTGCACAATGTTATCTAATCTGTTGCAAGATAAAGAAATTGTACCTTCTTGAATCCAAGTTGAAGTTTACTCACTTTGGCATGATCTTGTAAATTAAGGCAAAACTTAAGCTTATGCAATGGAATTTTACACTTCTCCCATAACTACCGTCAATCCACTAACCTCAATTGTCGTAACCTCCTATCTTGTCACTTAGTTTGATTGAATGTAATGAATAGATCACTTCAATTATCTTTTATCAATAAATGACTCTCTCTTTTGATGGCGTCAACATTTGGTCTACTGATTCTAATTGTTCTTTAGTGGGTTGTAATACATGTCAGGTTATACTTTAGGTTGAGTTTAAGTTAATCTGCTTTTGAAGCAATCAACAAATTTCAAATAATTCAAACAAAGCAATATCTATAAAACAAACACAACATAGAGCTTAGCTCCTCCAGCAACAAATCAATATTCAACCACATAGATTGCACATGCATAATCTACTACTTATAATCACAAATAATTACACATTTAAGTCTCCAAGTATTCTAAAATAATACTTCAAAATGCCATGAGACATCCATCCCAAGTTTCTTGTAATACAGTCACACAGTAGTCATAGTTGACAAATTGGTCCTTGTTAGTCATTCCCATATTCAATTAACACCTTTAGATTCTGTATAAGTTGTAAAGCAACAACAATCCGTTCATTATTCTTAGGATTAGGTTTTGTTATGTTTTGGTAAATAAGTTACTAGTAGTTAAGAATTGAAGATTTAAAGTCATTTCATAAGTAGGTTCGATTCGTTTTTAGAGTCGAAAGTGGTTTGTATTGGTTGTCGTATTTTCTTAAAAAGATTCCATGAGATTTTCCTAATAATTTTTTTAATTCTTTTCTAAAAAATTTTCGGGGAAACTTTTTTTGCTCTTTGATTATCAATAGTTTTTTTTTTTTGCAAAATTATTTTCCCTTTTACATTTATCACTTCAATTCATATATAAATATATTAATTAAAGATATCACGTAGATATCTATTTACATATATTATGTATTATAATATGCATATTATATTATAAATATTAACAATATTACATATATATCTTGCATATATATTAGACAAGTAATATATACGTATACAGTATACCATGGTCTACATATGCACCAAATTTGTAGACTTTGGCCTTTGCTTTGTTAAAAAAATTGATAAATATATAAATTTAAAGGATGATTATTGATAAATTGCAATATTGCACATGTATGACGTATCGCAAATATATACATTACAAATTCATAATAAAGATTCAAAACTGATATAGATAACAAATATGTTGTAAGGTTGTACTTTTGTCGATATTTACATATGAGATACGTCATACATGTTACAAAGTTAAATTATAATGTCACTGAAAATCTAAATTATAATGTTACAATACCATTAAAACATAAAAGAAGTTATCCATGTAAGAAGAAATTAATAGAGCGTAAGGAAACTTTTTTATTTTTGTTATTACTCCGAAGGTGCCTATATATCTTCTAGCCAAAATCATATCATTACAATTAGGTATAGTTTTTAGTTTTTAGTTATTTGGAAAACCTTTAGTCTGTTAATCAATTTTAAACCAGAGGAAAATATACTAAGTTTGAGTTAATACCTTTCTAATTGTTATTGTAAAAAAAAAAAAAAAAAACTAAAAAACACCTTAACATTCATATATCTGCTACTTTAAAAATCTTAAGAATCAACCCTTAGCTTAAAAAAAAAAGATCAATTTTTTCTTTTCTTTTTTTTTTTTGGTAATTGTGAAAACATTTTTTTCTAAGTGACATAACATTTGCAATCGAGAGAAAGGTATATTTAATTGATCTAACCTTATATGCAATCGGGAGTAGAGCTTGAGCCTGAGCTTCCCTCCAATCTGTTGAAGTCATTGAAGTACTAATTTTCCTTAGTTAATGTCCCACATGGCTCCTACTCTTTACATGCCACTTTGTACCAATCTTTGATATAAGCGGTTATTTTAACATTAACAGTGGAAAAGGAGGCCTATTGATTGTTAAGTATGAGGCTCGTCATAACGAATGCTTATTCAACAGCTACTATCAACTTTGGTGTGGTGAGAACTTGTCGAGCAATATAGGATAGGACCAAGTAACTCTTTGTGTACACCATCTACCAACCGATGATGTCAAAGTCTTTAATGCCAACATTCTTGCTAACTTGAAGTTGGTGCTCATGTAATGTTGAAGCTCCATTTGATGCCCCCAAACCTATGTAGTTTTAATTTCTAAGCCAATAACCGTTCCTTCACAAATGAGGAAATGTGACCAGTAGGTGATGGTAAGGGAGAAATCGATGTTTGGCCACCATATGTGAATTGGATTAATGAAAATAGCTCTTTTAGGTCATTTGTTGCTCGCGTAACCTTTATCGGTATATTTGTAATTATAAGAGTTGTACATCCTATAATGAATTGATAAGATTATAATACGCTTTAAGATAGTCTTCCAGTATATCAACTTTACATCAAGGGTTCAAAATAATAGCAACAAGATAAATTTGAGGAATTTCAATATAATAATGTAACTACTTATATACCATTTCAGTTGCATTTTGTCAAAGGTCGGGGTTTCCACATGCTTCAATCAAAACAATAAGAATATTAATGGTTTCCTTCACAAAGTAGTGCACACTTGGTGGCTGTTGCATGGGGCTAGCATAGGTAAGTGCACTTACTCAATTTATAGTATAGATAAAATGAATAATGAATTCAATTGTTGATCTCACGTGAAATCATACATGAGAGTAGGTAATAATTATTTTTAGGAGTTATATCCGTAGACTATTCAATTACCTAACTTATATATTAAAGATTTATTTTAATGATTAAGGGTAGAAATTGAAGATCACAATAACAATTAAAATAACATAAACTAAATGAATAATGATAAGAACAAATAAGAAACCTAAATAGAGTAATTAAATAAGAACAACTAAATAAATATAATTAAACAATAACAATTAAATTAACAAAAAGAAAAAGCATGTTCCTTTGTAAATCTTTAGCTTTATTTACTGTCTAATTCTAAGTGAGTTATCAAATCTCAATTACCATAGTAGACTGTATAGATTCCTATTACGAACTAACCGAACTCGCGTCTTTGGCAAATTCTTAACCTTGCGTTGTAGAATTGCATGACACTCTTAAATTCCACTATTAGGTTCCCCTCATCCATAAAAACTAAACTACTAAATGTTTTAGTCGGTTAGTTTTGCGTGTTAGTCAGTTATATTGCATGCTCTTGTAAATTCTATAATAGACCCTAACAATAACTCAATCACCAGTATATTGTATTAAAATAGATAATATAAACAGCACAATTACATCGCAATATACAAAATTATAGATTGAATTTCATTAATAATAAAAATCACCCCATAACATAAGTTTCAATAATGATTTACTAAGAATTCAAGATGAGAGAAACCCCTTTTGATTATACACCCTATTGACTTTCATATCGAAGGGGGATCTTTCTCCATCCTAGGTCGAAGCATCTATCTATGAGAAGTAAATATAGAATTACAGAGAAAATCTAACAAAAATAAAAGATTTAAAAATTGTTGCAAGTCCATAATAGGGTATATGACCATAAAGCTTAGGTGTGTATACGCACTTTGTCCAAAATCTTGAAATTTCAATGGAATTAAATGACGATGGGAACACGAGTAGAAACCAAGGCCTTGGTCTTTGACTGTAATCTTCGTTAGACTTATTTTCTCGCTCAAAATTCCTCCATTTCAATCCTTGATCAACTCTTTTGCTTTAGAATTCTTCAAAACTTCATAAAATATCCACGAGTCCTTGAAAATGAAATTTAAATTTAAATTAATTAAACTCAAAATATTAGAAAATTAACTATATTAATATCTAAAATAGCACAAAATAACTATAGAAAATGTACGTTAAATTTATGTCATCAATGCTAAGCTTGTAAACTTAAAAAAATGTTTTAGTAGAGTTATGGAAAACCTTAAAAACCTTACGTAACTAGTTACATATATCCAAATCTGTTGAGTGAATTTGTATTTCTAGTAAGTAATATATAGCAGAGTTTCACAAAAACTCCTTTATAAGGTACCTTGTTTTGCAGCATTCCATATGTGAAATTCCATCAATGTTTAACACTGTTTTTAAACTTTAAGCCTCTTACTATTTTGGTAGCAACAGTCCCTCTATAACTTGTGTCCTAAAGACCTTTTGGCTATAAGTTTAACCAACTATTTTATTAAGGACACTTTATCTTACAAAGTAGACATTTCATCCTTAATATATAAATTTAAAATATGGCATGTATATCTTACATGAAAAAGCATTCCACTAAGCGTTGATTGATATAGGTTTTTAAGCTCTTTAATTAATGTAGTGTTTGCACTTGCATTATTAAGCCTAATGGAAAAAAATTTTCTACTTAAACGATAGTCATCAAGAATAACACTTGTAATTCTGTATATATTTTGCGCTTATATAGTGAACATCAAACACCCTAAACATTATTAAATCTTTTAATTAGTTATCAATTATTATCTATCCAATGATAAGTTATGCCCATATATGAACCACCCTATCATGGAACATACCAGATAAATGCACAAATTGAGACCTATGTGTCTAATTAAGCAAACTTAATTGCTACTTCTACTTACCTCTATGGAACATCTTCTTTTTAGCCTCACTCAACACCTTTGTGCTCATATTTTGTGTGTTGGGGTTGAACGTTTTTTGTTCACATCTAGATTGCCATGGGCTTGCACTTGCATTAAAAGATAGGTGCATATTTTCAAGATACCATACTAGGTTATACTTATACTTCTCTTGTTCAAACCTAAATAACATCTACCTTTGTGAACTAGAACCCTTAGCGATTGTTTGCTACAATTTATTTATCCCAGCCTCTTAGGGGTGCTTTCCTTTCAAATATCTAGTTAAGGTCCCGTATTCATTGGCTGTTTTATACGCATAGTTTACTGTGTAGTAGTTGGAGAATGCCCGCGAATTTCCTTATGTATTTATACCTTTCTTTAAATGTTTAGCAAATATGTTGAACTTGCTAAAATTAGGAGGATTATTTGCACCTGAACTACCATTGTGGTGGCTTATCATTTCCTCTTTTGTGTCTAGAATTATTTCAATATCATCATCTTCTACTTCCTCCTCGTGCAAGTTGTCCTTGTTGGCACCCATACTTGGTTATGCAGGTTAAAATTTGGATAGAGGTGGAATATTCTACATTACATCTTCTACATCATCCTCAATGAAGTCACAATATGGTTGTACGTCCACAAACTCATTAGATGTGGATGGATATGCTTTCCCTTTTCCTTTTGAATCTTTTCCTAAAGGTTGCTTCTTTCTAAATAATGAAGTGCAAAAAAAAAGCAATCCATAGAGATTTATGGCATGCTATAGAATAGAATAAAAAAAAATTATTAAGAAATAAATATTAAATTTATAGCATATGGATATCAAATATTTTTATTACAAAGAGCAAATATTTTTTTTCACGAAGAAAAAATTTCAAAGAAATATATACTATATATGAAGAAAAAGATTCTATTTAATTTAAGGTACTGCAAATATTTTTTCTTTTATTTTTTTTTGTTGAAACTAACCTTTATAAGAAAAATTAGCTTGATATCTAAACAAACAACACAATTTGACATGAAGGAACCAAAATAAATAGAGTCATAGGGTGCAAAATATGTAAGTGATAAATGGCTATAACTTTGAAGTCGAAGAGTAGATATTGATTTATGAAGAAATCAACGACTACAAATTTAAGGTACAATAAATTTTTTTTTTTTTTGGTTGAAAACTACTTGTATAAGGAAAATTAGAACAATATCAGAATGAACAAAAAATTCTCACATGAAGGAACTAAATAAATAAAGTCACAAAGTGCAAAATATGTAAGAGATAATTGGTTAGAATTTAGATATTGGAGAGCAGAATGCAAATATATGATTTGTAAAGAAACTGATGGCTCATTGTGTATCTATGTTGCTTCTTTAAACATTTGAATTTCAAATTATCACTTTATAACACGTAATGTCCTTTCTATTAATTTGCTTTCCAAAGTTCAAACCGTTAGGCTTTTAGTGTTTCGACTGGCATCTTTTCATATTTGATTTTAATGTTTCAATTTCCTCTCCATTTATTTTGAATTGTCATGCTCATATATTGAATTTTAATGTTTACACTTGTAGCTTATGCATGTGATGTTTATAGTGTAGTGTTGGGTATCTCTTAGATCTTTGAAAGTTCAAACCATTAATAATGAGAAAGGGAAAGTTCAAAGGTTAGTGGACATAGGAAAGACAGGTACAATAGTGTAGTATAGTGTAAATTAATGAATTATCACATGGGAAATGTTGCATATGTACAACAAATTTGACATTTTTTTTTATGTGAGGCAAGCCAACTTGTCAGTTCAATAAGTGGGTTGACATGGGCGACCCAGCATGACCCACCAAGCTCAATGGGTTAGATGTCAGTTTAAGCCTCTCCTTTTAAGGCCTAGGCCAATTTAGGAGTCGAAACCGACATTTTTTTAAGTCTGCTTGTAGTATTTTTTGACTTAGGTTTTGAGTTATTATAGGTTTAAAGTTTTAGCTAGGCAACTTCTTAAGTCATCTTTTAAGTTTGGTCAGTTCTATAATTTTTAACAAATTACTTTCTGAGTTGTCTTTCGAGTATAATTACATAATATGTTAAAATTGATATTGTAACTACTTTAAATCTCATTTTCAACATACACTATGTCTAAATTGATAGTATAGCTACTTTCATTCACATTTAAATAAAATCGCATGCTTTCATCCACTTCACATGTTAATTTGTACTTTTTTATATTAAGATTAGTAGTTACCATCACTTGTGTTCCTTGATTAACTTTACTTTTATAAGATTATAACAAGTTAAACAACACCGATTCAATAATCATCTATAAAGATATAGTCAAAATTGTACAATTTTGGCCTCAGAATTTGACTTATTCACAAGATAAACAGATTTATCACTCAAAATCACTTGCTTTCTTTATTGTATAACCTTGAAAAGCCATTTTATAATATTACTATAATAAAATCAATTAGAATCCTTCAAGAAAAGCATGAGCTAACCTACTTCTAGCTTGCCTTTAAGGAAAAATAAAATTCAATGAAAATTGAACTTTGTAATTTTACAAATCCTTTGCATAGCACAAAAACCTACTCATTAAGGAGCTTGTAAAAAAAAAAAAAGAAAAGAAAAAGAGATCGAAACTACATCAATCAACTTTTCGAAAATACAATACAAAATTCATCTAAACATGTGATTTCTTAGGGATTTTATATGCACATTTTGAATTTCAATAATTTGATTTTTTTTTTGAAGGATTATACATGTAAAATTACATGGAATGCCAAGTTTCATAATTTTTAGGTTATATTTTGTATTTTTAACATTTATTTGAAATTTAGAGGAAAACTAAGCACTTACTAGAGCAAAACTTTTTTATAGTCATAGTTGGTGGTAAATGTGTTAGTAGCCATAAACAAGCAGTACTTTGCTAGGGGATGGTAGCGGTTTGTTTCCAAGTCTCTCGTAAGTCCTTGAACTTGCTAAAGCTCAAATTCAACTCAATTTCTTCTAGTTCCTCTTAAATTTGTGTGCAAACTTCCTTGAGTTTTTTACTTTTATTTTTTCCGTCTCTCTCTTAAGATCCTAAAGAGTCTAAAATGTTGCAATAAAAATTTATCTTATTTTAATTTTATAATTTTATTATTCTTATTATGGTATTCTTTATTATTATTTTTTTTCATGTAAGATGCTTTTAATATAATTTATTGGCTAGCTAGTATGTTCCTGAGCTCACTCACAAAACTATTTGTGAGCCGTTTCATTAACTATATAAATGAGTTTACTTATGAGCTAACTCATCAGCTTAAATATAACCTCAAACTCGACTTGTTTATATAAATAAGTTTTATTTTGAGTTTAAGCTTGACTGATTTATGAATCTAATTCTAGTTGATTTGAGCTTAAAGAGAGATGGACTCAAATAACTTGTGAGTAGCTTAACTTATTTACTGCCTTAATAGTAATCGTAAATAGTAATGTAAGAAGGTGGTGATGTGATAATAAGACGTTGGTTGTCCATTTGAAAAAGAACCAATGAATTTAGAAAATCAGCAAATGTAGTTTTAAGTAAAATATAAAAATCATGTCTTGATGGGAATTAGATTGTGTTATTTGTATCCAACCACCTAAATTCCTTTTTTTTTTTTTTCTGCCCATGTTCTTTTTCTTTTCTTCATTTTTTGATTTTAAAATATTTTTATTACTTTAGATGATTAATAGATTTTCAAATTTATCATTTAATTATATTAATTATGTGGACGAATGAGGTGGTGCCATATGTTAAATATTGACAAAAAAAGTTAAGGGAGTTAATGAAAGGTCTAAGCTTATAAATTTTTGAAAAAGTTGAGATTTAAACGAAAAAAAATAGATTGAGTAATCAAATAAAAAAGCAGTGAAAATATAGTATACTTCTCTCTAATTAACTTAATCCATAAAAAATTAAAAACTTCCAGAAATGTAAGAAAAAAGAAAAATATAGTAAATTAAAAAAAATCCAAAATTCACCCACCAAAGGGTTATTTTTTTTAATTTAATTTACTACATTTTTCTCTTTTTTTGGGTTATTTTTCCCTTTAAATTTCTTTTTTTGGTAATTTTACTATCTTCCTCATTTGATATAATTATGTGGGCCAATAAATTGATGTCGTACATCATTCTTTAGTAGTAGACTTAACGATGTTAAAAGAAGAATTGTTGGGCTGCATACATTATATATTATAATACGGGAGAAGGGGATTTGTATTAAATATATCTAATTAGGAAACTAGTATTTATACCACTAGATTATAATGATTTTAATGGTGTTAAAAGAAGATTGTTAGTAGATTCTTTCATTGAGAATTTAAAAAGAAAATCAATAAAAAGAGTAACCATGGCATCGAGTATACAATGAAAGCGAGAAACTCATTGCATTAATTACTTGTTTACTTTACCAAATAGAATAAGGAGTGAATGGAATAAATATTTACAAGGAATGGAATACATATGTAATGGACATTATCTTGTTTGGTTACATAAAAACCAATCAAGGAGTAGACAAGTAACAAAACTAAAATTACTAAATTATCCTCTTCTTCCCCATTTAAAGTTTGCCCTCTTCTTCCCTAGGATAGTGTTTAAACTCCATTAAAATTGCAAAATATTGCAGTAGTGCCATCAACTTTAGTTTCTCATCACAAATTTCTCCTCTCTTCTCTTCCTTTTCATTTTCATTACAATGATTAGGGTTTCAGAGTTTAAGGGATATGATCTACTTTGGATAAGAAAACACTTATAAAACCTAATATAATAGTGCTCTTATAGAGACTAGAGTAGGAAAAATGAGAACATAATTAAATTGTTCAAAAAACATCAAATCAAAACAAAAAAGAACACATTCTCTCTAAAACTTCAAAGAGTAGTCAACTTTCTCACTTTAAAATTTATGGGTCCATAAACAAAATTGAAGGAAAGGAAAGGTAGATTTAAGATGCCGGAGGTTTATAGATTAAGAATAGAAGGAACTTTTGTTTTGAATTAATGAATGAAGTACTAAATTGCAATTTGAAGATTTGTTATTGCTGGGTATTCAAAAGCAATTGCTAACGGTTCGAAAAGAATAAAGAAAAAGGAGAAGGATATAAGACGGTGTTTTCAAGAAATAGAGACAAAGATTTGGGGTGACAATGATGAGACCTGTCGCACAATATGAGAAAGAGAGATAAATTCTAGGATTTATCGATTTCATGAGTCTAAGTCGAATGTTAATAAGGGTAAATATGGTAAAAAAAATTACCGTGTTCGTTGGAATCAGAATTTATGAGTCTGGATCCCAATTCCATAATTTCACGTAATAAAAATTTAGTATGAATGACCATTACGGTACAATTTTTAATTTAATAGTGTAATAGAGCTTAAATAAAGAATAGAAAGGAATTATAATAACCATTTGTCTCAAGTGAATAGGCTCGCTTGTAGTTAGCCTTAGTCTAATTAAGGGTTAGGGTTAAAGAACCCATCAACCAATCAGACCTCTCTACAGCATCTAGCTCGGCCACTCTCTATCTATAAATACCCTCTTACCCCCCCTTTCTTTACTCCTACGTTGCGTCTATCTCTCTCTCCTGGAGACTCCTCTCTCTCCAGAGATCTCCTAACCCCTAAAACAACAAATTTCATTCTTCACTCTGAACTTAACCGCTAAAATTTAAATAGAAAACATCCAATAGGAAAATCTAAACATTTAATTTTTTTAATTTCGATATCGTTCGGCGTTTCAAAAGAAAACAAGAAAGAGAGTAAAGAATTAGGGTTTCAGTAAGAATTGGGGATTTGATTTGACATAATTTTGGATCGAAATGGATACCCGATTCCCGTTTTCTCCTGCCGAGGTCGCGAAGGTCCGGACGGTCCAGTTCGGAATAATCAGTCCCGATGAGATTGTAATTACTATACTCTCTCTCTTTCTCTTTCCATAGTGGGGATTTTGTTTAGTGATTTTTCTTTTTGGTTGCTGAGGAAAATGGGTTCCGTGGAAGTGATCGAATGGAGTGCGATTGCAATTACTTAATTATCTCTGTGTCTAGGATTTTGCTTTACTGGTTTCTGTTTGGTTACTGAGGAAAGTTGGAGAGGAGTGAAAAAGTGGGGCTCTGATTGCGTGTGAGTGGTTGAAGTTTGGAGCTATTCTGTTGGGTAACTGGACTCTGGACGTTGGAGTAGTTTAGCCTTTTTTTTTTTTTTAACCCTTCCTCCGAGCGTTGAGTAGTTGGAAATGCATTCAAATGTGGCTTATTTGCAGAGTTATATGTGGAATTGGGAGCATAATAGGAGTAGTAAATTGTCATTTGAAGTAGATGTACGAGCTTGCTTTATATATAAATTATGTATGTTTTTGTGGGGTTAAGGGTTTTAAGCTTGTTTGTTGGTTTATGGTTCATTGTCGAGACAGTTATATGGGATCCAGGCTGCCAACAGAATCATTTGGTAGGTGTTGAAGCTTTGAATTTCATCTTGGTTAGATGGAAATGTCTGGGTCTAATATTAACCCCAAAAAAATGCTGGGGTTTGATTGCAGGAAAAGCTTCGGATATTTCAGTTATTTTTCCCCTCCAGTTTCATTGCCTAGAAAATTATGTGAAAAAGGATTTTTGGCTCCTAAATGGAATTTAACTACTTTTCGAAGTTTAATTAGATGGAATTGCTATTCTTTGTCTCCCTTTGCATGGTTAGATACATACTTAATTCTGGTAATTTGGCTTGTGCAGAGGCAAATGTCTGTGGTGCAGATTGAGCACAGTGAGACTACAGAAAGAGGAAAGCCGAAAATTGGGGGATTGAGTGATCCTCGTTTGGGTACAATAGACAGGAAAGTGAAGTGTGAGACATGCACAGCTAATATGGCTGAGTGTCCAGGTCACTTTGGACACCTCGAGCTTGCTAAGCCTATGTTCCATATTGGGTTCATGAAGACTGTTCTAAGCATCATGCGCTGTGTTTGCTTCAATTGCTCCAAAATTCTAGCTGATGAGGTATGATGAGAGTGAGATTTGTTGCTGCTTGTGCGTTTTTTGCTCTTGTTTGATGTTGTGCTATAGGATCTTTTGAATGGATGAAATATATATGAGACCGTTGATTAGAATCAGGGTGGCTTGAATGTGGAGATTTTACTCTAGCCGTTTTTGTATGGTTAGCATTGGCTGTCTATCTTTTGGTAACTAACATATGGCAGTTTGGTACAGAATTTAGGGTTTCTTGAATCCTCATAGCTGTCCAAGGATGAAATATCATTAAGTGGAATTGATGATCTAATGGTGCTGTGGAGCTGAAAATTTATTTACCTTTTCTGCATGAAGTTCCTTCCCTATTTGCATGCATGATTTTGAATTTCCTTCCTGTTTAGGAAGGTGCTATATATTCTTATGTACAGAATGGGATGGGTGAAGAAATATGGGCCCATAATCTTGCTGCCTTCATTGTTATGGCTTTTTTCTAGCTGGTCCTGTGATGATAGTGATTTGATAGTGCGATATTTATTAAATTTCCTTATTAAAACAGTGGAGGATGTTGATGTACAAATGCTTTTGTATGTTGTGAGACTAAAGCAATTTGTAGCATTATCATCAGTGAATAGGCTTTCTTCTGTGTTCCTCTGAATATAAAAACTCATTGCAGTATATTTTCTCCATTGAGATTATCCTGGGACTTTACTTATTGTGAATTAATAGAAGATTTGGGACATGCACAAAGAGGGGCTTGGTCATGCTATTCCAGTAGTTGTTCCTTGCTTGCTTGAAAATACTTGTTAGCTTTGAGAAAATGGATTTTGAAAAATAAGTTTTCAATTCTAATACAAATGGCACAGAGTGCTCAATTTTAATTGTGCTATGTTTCTGCAGGAAGATCACAAGTTTAAACAAGCACTGAAGATAAGAAATCCAAAAAACAGGCTTAAAAAGATATTGGATGCATGTAAAAACAAAACCAAATGTGAAGGTGGTGATGAGATTGATGTTCAAGGTCAAGACACCGAAGAGCCTGTAAAAAAGAGTCGCGGTGGCTGCGGTGCTCAACAACCCAAGCTTACAATTGAAGGCATGAAAATGATTGCAGAATATAAGGCGCAGAGGAAAAAAAATGATGACCAGGACCAGCTTCCTGAACCTGTGGAGCGGAAGCAAACGCTTTCTGCAGAAAGGGTAATGCACTAGGTTCTATAGTCAGAGTTAAATGTTGCCATGCTGTAATGTTACTTCTCATGTGGTATGAATTCAGGTTCTAAGTGTTCTTAAAAGAATAAGTGATGAGGACTGCCAGCTATTGGGATTAAATCCAAAGTATGCACGCCCAGATTGGATGATTTTGCAAGTACTGCCCATACCCCCTCCTCCTGTTAGACCTTCTGTAATGATGGACACCTCCTCTAGGAGTGAGGCAAGTTCTTCCTCTTGAATTTGAATTATTCCTGTGTGCCGTTTTCGGTATTTCATTTTAGTGCTTTATTAATTTTTAATCTAGATTTTGCTTGTGTTGCATAAACTAAATTTTGACTCCGAAAAAGGGAGAAGTGAATTTTTTAATATTTATTTCCGACTAATGCAGGATGATCTAACCCATCAGTTAGCAATGATAATAAGACATAATGAGAATTTGAGGCAGCAGGAGAGGAATGGGGCACCTGCACACATTATATCAGAATTTGCCCAGTTGTTACAGTTCCACATTGCTACGTATTTTGATAATGAGTTGCCTGGACAGCCAAGGGTATGCTGATTCTTCAGACTTCTCAATTCTCATATATGTGCGTTATGGTTCAGTGATTGGTGTTTGTATACTCTTAATTCTGTGCTATGCAGGCTACACAACGATCTGGCAGGCCTATTAAGTCTATCTGTAGCAGGCTGAAGGCTAAGGAAGGCCGGATCAGGGGGAATCTAATGGGTAAAAGGGTTGACTTTTCTGCTCGAACAGTCATCACACCTGATCCAACTATTAATATTGATGAACTGGGAGTCCCCTGGAGTATTGCGTTAAACCTAACATATCCAGAAACTGTAACTCCTTATAATATTGAAAGGTCAGCATCAAAATTGCACCTGCACGGCTATTTTCTGTAGGTTTTTTTTTATTCCTGCTCAATTGTTTTTGACTTATTGTAGAACAGGTTGAAGGAGCTTGTTGAGTATGGGCCTCACCCTCCACCTGGTAAAACTGGTGCAAAGTACATCATAAGAGATGATGGGCAGAGGCTTGATCTTCGATACCTGAAAAAAAGTAGTGATCACCATTTGGAATTGGGTTACAAGGCATTCTTCTAAACCCTGATCCTAATTATTTTTACAGGAACAGGTTCCGAATATTGTTTTGTCTCTGAATGATTTTTGATATGAAATCTTCTATTTGCAGGTGGAGCGGCATTTAAATGATGGAGACTTTGTTCTCTTCAATCGACAGCCTAGTCTACATAAGATGTCTATCATGGGTCATCGAATAAAGATCATGCCATACTCAACGTTCCGGTTGAACCTATCTGTCACATCACCATATAATGCTGATTTTGATGGTGATGAAATGAATATGCATGTTCCTCAGTCATTTGAAACCAGAGCTGAAGTTTTGGAACTAATGATGGTGCCCAAATGTATTGTTTCACCACAATCAAATAGACCTGTTATGGGAATTGTCCAGGACACCCTTCTAGGTTGTCGCAAAATTACCAAAAGAGACACCTTCATAGAGAAGGTATACTGGCATTAAAGGCTTTTTACTTTCCCTGGCTGTACGAACATATGCTTCCTCTCTGATTGTTAAGGAGTTTTAAATCCACACTGTCTGTATGCAGGATGTATTTATGAACATCTTGATGTGGTGGGAGGATTTTGATGGGAAAGTTCCTGCTCCTGCTATCTTGAAGCCCAGGCCTCTATGGACTGGAAAACAAGTTTTCAATCTCATTATACCCAAGCAGATAAATCTCATGAGAACATCTGCATGGCATTCGGATGCTGAGACAGGATTCATAACTCCAGGAGATACTCAGGTCAGAATCGAAAAGGGGGAGGTACTTTCAGGAACTCTTTGCAAGAAGACGCTTGGGACATCCACTGGAAGTCTCATACATGTCATTTGGTATGGACTGTCCTATTTTTGCTCGATGAATATTTGTTTGGAAAAATTTTCTTATGAAGGGGAGAGAAGCTCCAAAATTTGATTTTTCCGTAGTTTGCTCCCTTCTCCTTCCCATTTGTCAGAATGAATCTCTGGAAACTTTGTTAGTAGCTTGACTACTTAAATGATAGGAAGCACCTGAATAAGTGCTTGCTACTTATGATTCTAAGAAAGCATAAGAATATTGTGTGAAGTGTTTTAGAATTAGTGACCCATGCATTAGACATACGTGTGTTAATGAATTGCTGGGGAACACGGAAAACAGTAGAATCATTTGGTTGGTTAGTTTTTATATCTGCACCTTTCTTTATGCAGGGAAGAGGTTGGTCCAGATGCAGCCCGCAAATTTTTGGGCCATACGCAATGGCTTGTCAATTATTGGCTTCTGCAGCAAGGTTTTAGCATTGGGATTGGAGATACTATTGCTGATGCTGCCACAATGGAAAAAATTAATGAAACCATTTCTAAGGCTAAGGATGAAGTGAAGAGACTCATAAAAGAGGCTCAAGAAAAAAAATTGGAGGCTGAACCTGGACGAACAATGATGGAATCTTTTGAAAATAAAGTGAATCAGGTGTGGATCCTGATGATTAGGTCAATTTCTTCTCTTTTTAGGTGCCTTTTTTCTTTTTTATGGATTGCTAATACATGTATTATTTTTCAGGTGTTAAACAGAGCTCGTGATGATGCTGGAAGCAGTGCTCAAAAGTCTCTTTCTGAAAGTAACAATCTTAAGGCTATGGTTACTGCTGGGTCCAAAGGAAGTTTCATCAATATTTCTCAGATGACTGCCTGTGTGGGTCAGCAGAATGTTGAGGGCAAGCGGATTCCATTTGGATTCATAGATAGGACGCTGCCCCATTTTACCAAGGATGATTATGGGCCAGAAAGTCGTGGTTTTGTTGAAAATTCATACTTGCGAGGGTTGACTCCCCAGGAGTTCTTTTTCCATGCAATGGGTGGTAGGGAAGGTCTCATAGATACTGCTGTGAAGACATCTGAAACTGGATACATTCAAAGACGATTAGTAAAGGCTATGGAGGATATCATGGTCAAGTATGATGGGACTGTGAGAAACTCTCTGGGTGATGTGATTCAGTTTCTGTATGGGGAGGATGGTATGGATTCTGTCTGGATAGAATCACAGAAGTTGGATTCTTTGAAAATGAGAAAATCAGAGTTTGATAGACTTTTTAGATACGAGATTGATGATGATAACTGGAATCCTGATTACATGCTGCCAGAGCATGTTGAGGATTTGAGAACTATTAGAGAGTTCCGTAATGTGTTTGATGCTGAAGTCCAAAAACTTGAAGCGGATAGATATCAACTTGGAACAGAGATTGCAACCACAGGTGAAAATTCCTGGCCATTGCCTGTCAACCTGAAGCGGCTAATCTGGAATGCGCAAAAGACATTTAAGATTGACATGAGGCGGCCTTCAGATATGCACCCTATGGAAATAGTGGAGGCTGTGGATAAGCTCCAGGAGAGACTTAGGGTTGTCCCTGGTGAAGACTTGCTAAGTGTTGAAGCTCAAAAGAATGCGACTCTCTTCTTCAACATATTACTTCGGAGCACCTTTGCCAGTAAAAGAGTGTTGAAAGAGTACAGGCTAACTCGTGAAGCATTTGAATGGGTTATTGGTGAGATAGAATCACGCTTTCTGCAGTCATTGGTGGCAGCAGGGGAAATGATTGGATGCGTTGCTGCACAGTCTATTGGTGAGCCAGCTACACAGATGACTCTTAATACATTCCACTATGCTGGTGTGAGTGCGAAGAATGTGACTCTTGGTGTCCCAAGGTTGAGGGAAATTATTAATGTAGCAAAGAAAATCAAAACACCATCTCTTTCTGTTTTTCTGAAGCCTGAGGTTAACAAGACAAAGGAAAGTGCCAAAAATGTTCAGTGTGCTTTGGAGTACACTACCCTTCGCAGTGTAACACAAGCCACTGAAGTATGGTATGATCCGGATCCAATGAGCACAATAATTGAGGAGGATGTAGATTTTGTCAAATCTTATTATGAAATGCCTGATGAAGAGATTGCTCCTGAGAAGATTTCTCCTTGGTTGCTCCGTATTGAGTTGAACCGTGAAATGATGGTTGATAAGAAGCTTAGCATGGCAGATATTGCAGAAAAGATCAACCTTGAATTTGATGATGATTTGAATTGTATCTTCAATGATGACAATGCTGATAAGCTCATCCTTCGTATCCGTATTATGAATGATGAAGCTCCAAAAGGGGATATTCAGGATGAATCTGCAGAAGATGATGTTTTTCTCAAGAAGATTGAGAGCAATATGCTCACTGAAATGGCTTTACGTGGGATCCCAGATATCCACAAGGTGTTCATAAAAAATGGTAAAGTAAACAGATTTAATGAGAATGATGGTTTCAAGCCAGAGACTGAGTGGATGCTGGACACAGAAGGGGTCAACCTTCTAGCTGTCATGTGTCATGATGGTGTTGATGCAACGAGGACAACGAGCAATCATTTGATTGAAGTTATTGAAGTTCTTGGTATTGAGGCAGTTCGTCGGTCCCTCTTGGATGAATTGCGAGTCGTCATATCTTTTGATGGTTCTTATGTGAATTACCGGCACTTGGCTATCTTATGTGATACTATGACCTATCGTGGCCACTTGATGGCCATCACACGTCATGGTATAAATCGCAATGATACTGGGCCATTGATGAGATGTTCTTTTGAAGAAACTGTGGATATTCTGCTTGATGCAGCCATCTACGCTGAATCAGATTATCTTAGGGGTGTTACTGAAAACATCATGTTAGGTCAGCTTGCACCAATCGGTACCGGAGATTGTGCATTGTATCTCAACGATGAGATGCTGAAGCATGCTATTGAACTTCAGCTGCCTAGTTATATGGAAGGTCTGGAGTTTGGCATGACGCCTGCTCGTTCTCCTATTTCTGGAACCCCATATCATGAGGGCATGATGTCACCAAGTTGCTTGTTGAGTCCAAATCTCCGTCTATCCCCGATGACAGATGCTCAATTTTCTCCCTATGTTGGTGGTATGGCCTTCTCACCAACTTCATCCCCAGGTTACAGCCCATCCTCCCCTGGGTACAGCCCATCTTCCCCTGGGTATAGCCCCACCTCTCCTGGGTACAGCCCCACGTCTCCTGGTTACAGCCCCACGTCTCCTGGGTACAGCCCGACCTCACCCACATATAGTCCCAGTTCTCCTGGATATAGTCCAACTAGTCCTGCCTATTCTCCTACAAGCCCATCTTACTCTCCCACTTCTCCCAGCTATAGCCCTACATCCCCATCTTATAGTCCAACTTCTCCTTCTTACAGTCCTACATCTCCCAGCTACAGTCCTACCTCTCCAAGTTACAGTCCTACCTCACCAAGTTATAGTCCTACTTCTCCTGTTTATAGTCCAACATCTCCTGCATACAGTCCTACATCACCTGCATATAGCCCAACATCACCTTCTTACAGCCCAACATCACCTTCATATAGTCCAACATCACCTTCATACAGCCCAACATCACCTTCATATAGTCCAACCTCGCCAGCATATAGTCCAACTTCTCCGGGCTATAGTCCGACATCTCCAAGCTATAGCCCAACATCTCCAAGCTATAGTCCAACATCGCCAAGTTATAATCCTCAGTCTGCAAAGTACAGCCCATCTCTGGCTTATTCACCAAGCAGTCCTAGAATGTCACCATCCAGCCCGTACAGCCCCACATCTCCAAATTACAGGTAAGTTCTCTAGCTGTTTTGGTGAACCTCACTGTTGACTATGCCATTTTTCTAACTGAATTTATAATTTATGGTGTATATATTGTCGGAGGTCCTTGTAGTGTTGCATTCACCTGTTATTGAGTCTGACCTCATTTTCCATTGTGCAGTCCGACATCCCCATCATACTCCCCTACATCTCCATCATATTCTCCATCAAGCCCTTCATACAGCCCAAGCAGGTGATTATTTATTCATTCATGATTTATTCCCTTTTTTTATTTGCTTGTTTCCATTGAGGCAGGTTCCAACTAGTAGTGCTCATATAGTGCGTGGTGCTCTGAGGGTTTCTCTAGGCAGCCTTGTGAAAATATCATCTTTGTTTTTCTCTACTGTGATGAATGTTCTCTGAGTTTAGGCACTTTCTCTATGGTTTAGATTGGATATACAGATGGGCCTTCATGCAGCTTTAGTTTTACTGCTAAGTCTGCAAAGATTACGTAACTAGGGTTGAGAAACTGTTTAGAATGAAAATTCCATATCTAGAAGTGGGCCTTTGGGTTATTTACTACAGATGAACTGGTTAAGAAATATTTTGATGTTGCTGTAACATTCTCACATGCAAGGTCTTATTTGAGTAGCTATTACCGGTATGCTTAATGTTTATAATGTAATGTTGCACTTAATTTTTCAGTCCCTACAATTCTGGCGTGAGCCCGGATTATAGCCCAAGTTCTCCGCAATATAGGTGAGTCACTGTATTTAACTGCTTAACTGAACATGAAATGGGCTGGGTGGTTTCTAATCCTTTGCTTTTTTCCTGGATCTATAGTCCAAGTGCTGGATATTCACCAAGTGCTCCAGGATACTCACCGTCATCGACCAGCCAGTACACACCACAAACAAGCACTAAGGATGACAGGAGCAAGAAAGATGACAGGAGCAGTCGCTGAGACAAATTAGAACTTTCTGGATAGTAGGTGAGCTTCCTTGTCCCTCAGAACCAGAAGATAACATCTAATGTTGCTGAGATTTAGTTCTACTTAAGCAGGCTGCTGTAGAGTTATTTGCTTAAAACTTACACACGGTACTTGCTGGTTTTTTATTTATTTATTTATTTATTTTTTCTGGGGTGACAATTTCCTGATTGATTCAGTAAGCATTTAGCAAACTATGTCTTCCTCTCGTAATAAAGGAAGTCAATTAATTTATGTAATTTTTCAATCAGGTTGTCAGAAAATAATATACCATGTTGATATTCACTTCTTAAATCCATTTTATGCAGGTTCCCGTATCGTGGAGAGAGGTACCAGTTTGCTCATATTGGGAGGGGACTGCATGATGCGGGTCATGAGGATTAGTATGTTTGATCTTGTCAGCAATCTTTTTCTGGGTCTCAATGTAATTCTGTCATCGTCATAAGCCTTGTAGTTGGACGTCCACAATCTTTGGAACTGCATAGAAACTCTTGTCCACAATGTTTGAAAACTGCAAAGAACTCTTGTTCCCGCAGTCTTATAGTCCAAATGGATAATTTGCCGGAAGGCTGATGAAGGAGTGCTCTTTGTTAAGCCTTGTAACCATACTAAAGTAGCAGATTCTCTGGGTGTTTACTTTTCTTGTAAGAGAAGCACAGTTATGTATCATATCATCACATTAATTGAAGATGAGAATTTTGTTGGGCTACCTATGGATTCCGGACGCTACTTTTCTAAGGCTCCACATGAAAAGTTAAAATGATAGCATCTTTTGCTAATTCAATATGTTCCTCCTCTATTAGAACATCCGACCTGTTTGTGTTGTGTTGCCACCCAACAATAGAAAGTAAAAAGTGCTTGAAACTTGATGAACAGGGAATTCTAAACTTCTGCAGAAAGCGAGACAAGCAGCATCCCGAGACTCGGGATCTCATATTATAACTTTGTTAATTGAAATGGTTAATTGTAAATGTACATCTTAAGAAGGGTTTTCTACTTTTTCTTTGTATCATTTGCAATATGCTTGAACTGGGTAGCGACTTGTAAAACCTAGGTGCTTGTTCACTGCAAAGGGTATTTTTATTGTTTTTTTTTTTCTTTTTTAGAAGGAAAAACAAAGTATTTGGTACGTCAAAGCATTATGAATATAAAAATAGTGCGCTAGTAGTCCCATGGTGTCATTGTGTAGATCTCATTTGGTTATTCTATCATGTCGCTTTGGATACTTATATGAAATCCATCTTCATCATAATTTTTATTTGCCATTAAATCATTCATTCTACCAAACTTTATGGTAGGGTTAAAGAAATTATAACGTTGGCTCTTTATCCACGAAAAAATATACGAGTCTTGGGATTGTATTTTTTTCTTTTTAAAAAGAAAACTATTGATCCGATCACTAATTAGTGAAAATATAATAGGTATTTTTTAAAAAATATATATTTCTTTATTGTAATATATTAAAATTTTATTAATATTTATATACTATTTAACCTATATAATTAATACTAATTTTTTTCTTTTTTTCCACAGTCGGATACAGCTCAGTTGAACTATTTCTTCACTTGTTTTTCCCTTTTTTATTTTTTCCCTGCTTCCCTTGATTTTTAAACGGGACCCATCTGTCATACTCTCGTATACTCCATCACTGCCCTTACAACTCGTTTATGAAGGATAAAGTGTCTTTTTTTTTTTTTTGTCTGTAAAGATAAAGTTCTTTGCAGATTATATAGCGGATAAAGTGATTTCAAAATTTCTATTGCAGAATTTACTTCTTTAAAAATAAATTAAAATATGGTTTGTATTACAGGTAACATTAAAAATTGAGCCCTAACATGAAATAACACCATAAGTCTTAAAACGAAAGAAAGGATAAAAAAGTACGTGTACATGAACAGATTCAATTAGACGCCGCTTACGAGTCACAATTTCCACCACCTACGTAAGAAATTGTCCTTCGTCTTGTGTGCAGCATACGAGTCACGTCACCAGTTTAGTCACGCATGGCAACTACATCGACACATGTATCGCTCGTCTAAAACGGCTGTCAGTTGTGCGGTAGACCCATATAATTTAAGAAAAAGATGAAACATCAATTTAACCCTCGGATTTCTTCTCGCGCGTTATTACTGTAATACCGAATAACGTAATCTATTATAAAATAGAAGGTTATTTTTTTTCCTCCTTTTTTAAATATTTTTCTCTTTTTATATTTTTTTATTATGTTTTCCCATTTTTCCATTTATTTAATTGTTTACTTCTTCTCCTTTTTATATTTTCCCGTTTGTATGTTTTCCTCTTTATGATTTCCCATTTTCCTTTTTATTTAATATTTCTTTTTATGTATTATTCCATTTTCCATTTAGTTAATACTCCCTACAATTAAATGTAAATATTTATATTGTTACAATATCCTTATCTGTTTTTACAATTAAATATGAATATATCTATTTTCGCAATATGTCTTCTCCTTATTTATAATTATGTATTAAATGATTTTTTTTACCTCCATTTATTCAAAATATTCCCCATCACTTAAATTCTTGTTGATTTTACAGTAAAATATTATTTATATAGTTTTTCTTCCTCCATCATTTATTTTAATATTATGAAACTCATATTAAGTAAAAATAATTCAATGTTTCGTATATTTTATATAAGAAAATGATAATATATTTTAATTTTCACTATTTTGTGTCTTAATTTTATAATAATTAGAATTTAGTGAAACTATATACAATTCATATAATTCGGTAAATTTCATGTACAATTCTTATGGATGAAACCATACATACTATTATCTATATATTATATTATAATTAATGAAAAATACTAAATCCATACAAGTATTATATATAATTTGATAAATTGGACATGATATTCACAAGAATGCTACCTATATATACCATTGTCTATAAACCATATGATATATATATATATATATATATTTCTTAAATATAATCAGAGTTATCATGCATTGAAATTAAAAAATACGCTCTACATAGTTTAGATTTAATTATAATGCATACATATAATTCGCATAATTATAATCCATATATATTATTGTTAGCATAAAATATTATGTTTATTATTGGTAGTATATATTGTGTATAAAATACTAATATCACATAGTACATGTTTATAATTCATATATAAACAATGCACATAATATATGTATAGTTTGTACATATTATCGTTAGTACACTATACTATATTATATTTCATTACACCAAGATAATATATGAGTGTTTTGTACATAACGTTAGTATAATGTATGCAACATCGTGTTGGAAATTTGTGCGTCGTATTATTACTATATGTTTGTAGTGTTAAAATTTGATAAGATACATGCTTAAATTTTATAGTGACATGTACGTTGAAATTGAATAAAATGAATCAAATAATACTTTAGCATAACTGTTGATAGTATATTTTTACTATCAATAGCTTAAGTTACCATCAAGATAAAGAACCTACTAAACTCGATCATTTCTTACTATAAAGGAGTTAGGTTATATTGGATTGGTGCACAAGATTATTGATAGTGGATTGTTAATGTCGATAGTTGTGTTTACCATTATTGAAAAAATATTATCATCTTCGGTTATTATTTTACTATGAAGGAGTTATTTTTTATTTAAATGCAGTGTATCACTATCGATAGATTTTCACTTTTGTTGATAGTGTTTTGCATGGGTGAAGAAACCGTTGATAGTGTAATGTAACTATCGACAATTTGTTTAAAATCAGTACTTCCTCACTCCAAAGATTTGTACAGTAAAGTCCTCTATCTTCATTACTAAACGCATAATTCTTCACACTGAAATCTTAAATGTCCTATCAATATCTAGAAAGAACAACAATAACAACTTTTTCAATCACGACATGGATTATAGTAGGCATGCCTTTAATTTAGGTTGTGATAATAAAGATGGATATAATTTTCATGGCCACATTACCGAAGCCGAAGTTGCATAGGATGAATTGGACAATATTCTGGTCTCCAATGATGGTGGAAGTGATGATTCTTCTCAGCAAGACAATGTGATTACCATTAGCGACTTGTCATCCTATATAGGTTTGCATTTGATTAAGCTTCTAGTTATTAGAAAGTTTTTATCTTTTTTGGAAGCTTATGATTTCTATACTAGGTATGCTACTATAAATGGGTTCAGTATTTGTTTGCATGATTCTAAAAAGAATGAGTAAAAGCAGGTGAGATTATATTTATGGATTTGCCGTAGGAAGGGCTATAGGGGTCAGCAATACCTTGGTAGGAATGATTGAGTTTTGCAAAGGAAAGGGCGTTGACTAGAACTAGTTGTGAAGTTATGTTTAAAGTAAACTTAGTTGAAGACAATGGACTTTGGGAGGTTGTAATTGTAAATACTAAGCATAATCATAAGCTTGTACCATTGTCGTAAAATTGTTTCTTAAATTCCAATAGGTCCATGTCGGACATCAATCGAATTCAAATCGGAAGCATGTTAAATTTTACTATCCACCTGCATGATATAATGGAATATTTGGTTCATTAAGCAAGCGAATACGAGGAAGTTAGATTTTTGAAGAAAGACCTATACAACTATGTTCATAAGCAAAAGTTGGTAGATATATGTGATGGTGATGCTAGGGCAACCATGGCATTCCTAACGGGGCAAAAGGAAGCTGATCCCGAGCTATTTTATGAGTACACTGTGAATGAAGAGGTGTTCTTAGTCAAATGTTCTGGTCATATTTGATATATCAGCTTGACTATGTTTGTTTCGGAGATGTCATCACTTTTGATTCCATATATCAGTTGAATAACTATTTAATGTTGTTGGTAATATTGGTCGGCACTAATCATCACCATCAAACTTGCATCTTCTATAGTTCACTATTACATGACGAGACGGAAGAGGCATATAGTTGGTTACTTGATATCTTTGTGCGTGCAATGGAAGGAAAAATGCCTATGTTTATTATCATAGATGGGGATAGGGTAATGCGAGTAGTTATTACTTCTGTTTGTCCGCAAGCACAACATTGCCTTTATTCATGGTACCTTGAGAGGAATGTAGTGTCTCATGTTCACAGCGATGGGTTCTTGTGAGATTTGTAGAGGTGCATGTTTGATATAAAATCTGTCGATGAATTTGAAGCAACTTAGGTAGATATCCTAGAAAGGCATGAGCTTCAAGGAAATGAATGGGTTGAGGATTTGTACCATAAGTGGTTTTCTTGAGCACACACATATTTGAGGGGACATTTTTGGACGTTGATGCGAAGTACATAGAGATGTGAGGGGATTCACTCATTTATAAGGGGAAATAGTTTTGTTTCTTGAAGGTATTGGATGTACCAAGTAGTTTAGCACTTCGAGAAGGTGTTATCTAATTTAAGACATGCAAAACTGAAGGCCAACTATGAAAGCATATATACAAAACCAGTTTTGCATACTGTGCTCAAGAGTTTTGAAAATTACGCGACTTCCATATATATGAGGGCATCCTTTGAAAGAGCAAGGTCAAAGATTGAGAAGAAGGTATTATGGATTCCACACCTTCGCGATGATAGTGAGCTTATGTAATACCTTGAGGTTTTGAGCCCATAAGATTACCCTAGGATTCAAGCCCCTAAATTTAGGGTGTTGAGCTATCTATCCGTTTAATTTCAAACCTTATAGTAAGGTTAGAAAAATTAGACGAAATAATTTAAGTAAAGTCAATTTCTCAAAATAGCCTATATAAAAATATTAATTTAAGAAAACGTTAATTTATTACTAAAATTGATAAATATCGAAAATGTGAAATTCAAATATTTAAATATAACGAGATATTAGAGATAAGTTATTTAACTTATAAAAATAATCAATGAAGTTGAATTATATGTAATATACATGTATTAACATAGAATATGCATTATATGCATTAAATATATATAATAAATTATTATTATTAAAATAAGGTAAATTAATATAAAATAGCATAAAATTAATAAAAAAAATGAAAATATGAGTCATCATACCTATGTGGCAGCCTAGGATCAATTTGGATAATGAGTCAAAAGTTAAAAAAAATGAGGAAATGATACCTAACAAAGTTGGACATTAAGGATTTCTAGATTTTTGACACACGGTACCCACTTTTTGATATGTCATCATATCTAAAAGTATAAATAGGCTTGCTATACTTCATTTTGTTATTTTATAAATTTAGAAACACTAGAAAAATCAGAAAAAAAATTAAGGAAAAATCACAAAAAAAAAGAAAAACAAAGGAAAATCAAGGCTGAAATCTAAGCAAGCCAACTCAGTAGGCTAAGAGTAAGCTGACTTGGAGCAGTTTTGGGGTTAAAGAGAGGGTGGTGCACCTAGTTCTTCCGACAAGGAATAGTGGCCGAAGGCAGCCGATTTAAGTGAACCAAATTTTTGGCTGAAGCTTTGTAAATTTTGTAAAAATAGCAAATGAAGTTATTTAATTATGAAACTTGGTTTTCTAGAGCTATTTTATGTATAGATTAATATAGTAATTTTATTTTTAGTAAATAATTATTGGAAATATAAGGTCCTTAAGAAATAGCTCTATTTGGACGAAAATTGAATTAAATTTTAGAAATATTAAATAATATCCTTTGAAGTTGAAAAATTGTACGTAACATACTGAATATATATATTTAATTGTAGTAACAATAATTTTTGAAAATAATCATGTTTACTATTTATTGTAATTATTTTGGATTAAATTGGCAATTTCCCTATTTTATTGAATTAATTAGTTTTTGACAAAATCAAAGTATGAGCCTTATGTATTATGATTCATAGAAGTTCATAATGATGTTTAGAACACTTGAATTTTATCTTGTGACTAAACTCACTTATTTGCTTAATTTTCGTTAATTTTGAGTTAAAATCACTATTTTCATAAAAATATATAATAGTTAGTTTATATAATTTATAGTCAATAATTAAAGTACATATTTTTATGAATCTATATGATTTTTCATGGAATTATTCGGTCTTATATACTATTTATTTTGTATTTTCATAATATGAACATATATATTAGCCCAGTATATGATATAGTAATTAACACTAATGTGATATTTGTTAAATATGTAGAGAATTAGTATTTGTGGGTACATAATGAATGTTGACTAGCTTAGGGAATGAGAAATTTTAGAATTTTTAATTTAGATTTAGGGTTTATTTAGGTTAATTATAAAGTTATAATAACATATTGTTAAATCAATAATACAAAAGGGTATTTTTGGACATTTTGAAATATTGATTAGTCTTGATTCTTAATATATCTTAATAGTACTCGAAATAACGATTGTGACAATATAAAGTATACTGAAATTGGACAAGGAATGAGTAAGATACGGATAAATGAAGTTTAAAGATATGGTAGGGAAAGTTTATGAGAATTTGGGTTTGACCAGTAGCTAACTTGTAAGCCATATGTATATTTTCATAAGTGTAACAAGTAAGGAAGGATCGTGTGGCGAAGTTTAGGATTTTGCACTATAACTAAGCTTAGGTAAGTGGATCTAACCTATGCTTGGAGTAAATATATTGTTACTCATAACACTATATACTGTTTGATGCTGTATTGATTAAATATAGGTATATCTTGGGTGAATTGATATGCTACTATAGTAGATGCCGATGTAGTGATTTTGAATGATAGTAACTGTATCTTGGTTAAATTGTTATGTTGGATGATGATTTGTACTTACGCGTGATTATGCTAACTAAGGAAGTTGAGCGATTACTAACTCAATCTTCTAGATGTTCACCTTAGTGAACCTTAAATAAGATACTAGAATTATGTTTGGGAGAGTTTGAAAACTAGAATTAGATCACTGGGTTGAATAAAACTGAAAGATTGGTTGTGTTGAGTGATATACTTGAGTTGTTATTATATATTATGGCATGGCGTGGCATAAAAAGGACCTACGGGTCAAAACTTTCAGAATAAGGCTTTCAAGTGATCATGGAAAAAGCATAGCTTTATGAACTCAGTTTTTGGAAGCATATAGATTGCATTGCCCGAACATTGCGACTATTTTGATAGTCAAATTTGGTAAACTACAATGTGTAGTTTAATTTGATGGTATTGCCTCTTTGATTTGGTAAACTACAGTATATAATTTAATTTTGTAAAACAAAGTTGGGGGTCCTACTCCTAGGCAACTCCTTATTGCCCTTTTTGATATTGGTAGACTACTACAGTGCGTAGTTTAAGTTGGTAGGAGTCCTACTCCCATGCATCTCTTTGTTGCCATAGGTTTCTAGACGTTGTATTAAGATGCCTGGCTATGTTAACTAACTGAAAGAAGATTAGAGGGCATAGGATATCGGTACCGATGCATGTTATGTACATGAGTATAGCATGTTATATTGTTAGCAGTAAATGCTTGGTTGGGCGAATGCATATGTGAAGTTAAACTTACAGGTTATAATTGAAATGTTTCAGTTGTGATATGTGATATTGTCTATTATATTATCTCTATTGTGTTATTTGTTATCCACTCTCACTCAGCTTCAGTAGCTGAGGGGATAAAATGTTTTATCTTCAGGTTCACTGCATCGTGAAGGGCCTAATACTAAAGGGGGATATATATATATACATCGAGAGTGTAAGTAGGAGTTAGCAACTTTTGTGTGAAACCTATACTAAGTCAGGAATCCTACTATTGTGAAGTTGACAAAGGAAAAAGCTAGTTCATGTTTTTATATAAATATTATGCTATATACATAAGTAGTAATTGAATGTCTAGCTGGACTTGGATGAAGAAACCCTTTTATTATGTAAACAATGTTTTCTTTTGATGAATGAGCAGGTTGAGTTAAGTTTTTAATAGGTATTTCTGTATGATGGTGCATTCCATACTAAGTTAGGATGTGACAGCTTGGGGTATCCATCTTGTAAGGGTGACATTAAAAAATTTAAACCATTCCATCAACTGCGAATGTTGACACTACAAGACTACTAGATTTCCTTATAGCCATTCCTTTTACATGGCTAAATTAGAATTACTGAACAATATCCCTCAGAATCTCATATTGCTGAGGAGGACTAAGCTGGTAAAGACCATTCATGAGGTGATGGGGTTGTATAGGGCAGTAGAAATGTAATCATGATGGAACAAGTTCGATACGGTGCACTATTAGCTGTTAATTGAGCTATCTGTCATTCGGGGTTCAAATTGGAGATAGCCTTTTCTAGAGTAATGAATGAGATTGCCCGCTTGACTCATGAGATGCAAAAAACTTCAGATGATGTAGGTGCCATCCCAACACTTAATGGTGGGACGGATGGTAAGACTTTTTCACCTTATGCCATATCGTATTTGTGTTTTTATACTATATGCTGATGATTCCACTATATTGTACAGGTAAGATTAAGGACTCAAAAGTCATTCGAGCTAAAGGATGTTTTAGTTAGCAATCAAAGGGCCTGGCAAAACAAGTTCGATATGGCTTATACAAGTAGGAGGGACATAATTGTATATGTTGCCTAACAAATCCTAGGAGTGCCAGTCAAAACAATAGTATGTTTGTAGAATCGGTAGTAAATTTGGATAGTCTTTCTAAAGAAAACAATAACATGTCTTTTAACTTTGAGTGAATTTTAGAGTATTACAGCTGTACTTGAAAAGTTGCTTTAAACAAATGTAGTTGATTTTGCTATATAAAGAATCATTTTTATAATGGATATATGTTTGAAGTTCTCTTACAGCCTACTCTTACTTTCAATCCGATTGTTTATTCACATCATATGCTATAATTGTGATCATTGCCAGCTTACAAATGTGTAAATGTGGAAGTAATCTGTTGCTGTACACCTTTGATAGTTATACTGATACTATTGATAGTGTTGACATTGCGCCTAAACTGTCGACAAAAATACGAGACTATTAATAGTCTCGAACTCTTGGAAATTTACCATATTTGATATTATTTTACTATGAAGAATGTTTATGACCATGATAGAGAGTTGTTTTAACATGATGGAGCATGTATTGTCGATAGTTTTCAACTTTTAGAAATTATTTCAATTGAGTGTACCATCGACAGAAAAGAATCACTATTGATAGTGTGCAAACTGTCAACAAAAATTTACCACTGTTGACAGTTTCCAACTCTTGAAAATTATTTTAGTTGCCTGTACTGTCAGTAGAAAATAATTACTATCGATAGTTGTGTAATTTACCATATGTGATATTATTTTACTACGAAGGATCCTTTATAATGATGGAGCGTGAACTGTCAACAGAGGCTTTATTAATTTACCATGATTGAGAAGATCGAGGTGGAATATGGATTTCTTTCCAACAACCTATGCACAGTATGGAACCGTCAAATGATGAAGATGAAGAAGGTGGGGAGAGTAAGCATGCAACTCCATTAGAGGAACAAGTGGACAGCATTATTTGGTAAGTCGATAACCTACAGACATCTGTTAGAGGCCTTTAAGGAGAAGTTTGCCAAGTTAGGAATACACAAGATATTGGGTTCATTGGATTATATAAACATTTTGGCATGCTTTGACCACCATAACCATCATCATCCAATCTACCAACTCAAAAAGATGATCAAGATTGATAACAGATGTATATGAAGGTATAATGTTTAATATTATCTGTTGCAATCTAATTCGTATATTATTATTGGACTTACATTGGTTTTTTCGTTTTTGTAAGGTTGAACATTTTTTTGGCAGTGTTAAAGGTTATGTTTGTGGAAGGATTTACTCTGTTGGTCTTGTATAAGATATTAAGATGGAGGGTTGAATTGATATCTTTAAATTTTTGAAAAATTTTTTCAATATAAGAAAAATAAAATTACTTCTCTTAATAACTTATAATGATGAATAATAATATTTTAATAATTCAACACACAACAATTAATAAACCAAATTAAAAGAATGAGGAAAGAGAATATCAAGCTGAGGATTTATGGAGCTCTGGCCTTCTGCCTACTGCTCTCTTCCAGCTCTATTGCTAGGGACCCGATCTACTTTATCGGTGTCATTTCACTTGATCCAATCACAAAGAGATTACAAGCATTCGTCATGTATGTACTTCTCAACACTTTAATTTGTTTATCTAGTCTTTTTATAATCTAGGCTAATTATAGATCTACATGGTACAAATGTACTTGTCTCAACACTCAAACAGCAAATAAGATTTACAAATTATAAGTGAGAACAAAAATATGAATCTCAATTAATTTCACTCTTTTCTAAAGAAGTATCTAAATGACTTTCTATGACTTTACAAAAGGTAAAATTTGATCATGACTTTTTTATGTAGCGAAAACTTTTTTTAGAGTTGTAAAATGAAATTTTGAATCATCTCTCTTTTTATATTGAAATCTTCCAACGGCTAATTTATTGAAAATTATCTTCACTTTCATGTTTATCTAACCATTATTTGTTAAAGATAATCCTTTGATATTTTGAAAAGATCTTGGTATTTTGAAATTAAAAAACTAACTCTTCTTATCTTGTTTCGATCAAATATACTTCAATCCGCAACCATCGGATAAGCTTCTAATTTTGACGAAGAGCTATGCTTTATCAGCAACTTTTAGATAAGCCTCATATTCAAAATTTGAAATTCCACAAAATTCGAATCAACTTTATCCTTATCTGTATTTGTGCATATCTTGATTTATCAAAATTAAATTTGCTAAAAAATAATCCTCAAGGATCATTATTTTATCTTGAGTGAAACGAGATTAAGTATATTTCCCTAATACACCCAATCTAGTGAAGCTAGGCCTGTTGAATTCAAATCTAATATGAATTAAAATTCAACTTTATATATTTCCAAATTAACTTTTTGAATAACCTTCCGAAGAGTATTGATCTTCCTTTCTTCTAAGTCTTTGAACAAGCTTTTGAAGTGCTATACCACTTCTACTTATAAAACTTCTAGAACACTTTTTGAAGATTTTCAATTTTTTTCAATCAAATCACTCCTTTTGAATAGGTTTCTAAAGACAACTTAATATGTGATTTTAATATTTCTGAGATTGCGATTTTTAAATTTTCTAATAACTCTTTTGAATACTTACATTCTTAATGATTTATTAACATTTATCCCTTTTTATTATCATCAAAATATATGAGAGATATCTAACATACTTGTAGTTGTTTATAGTTTATGATGGGTGTTTTGAAGGACCATGTTTCCCTTTTTTTTTCTTTTTTTTTTTCATCTAATGGATAATGTATTTTTAAGGACCATGCTTTTGTTTTTATCATGTAATGGTTAATGTAGTTATAAGGACCATATTTCAGTTTTTATCATGTATTGTTGTAATGATTCATGATCGACATGGTATATGATAGGTTTTGTTTCTGTTTGTTGAATAACTGATAAGTCTCCAAAATTGAGGTTAAACTCCAAGTTGCAAGTTTTGGAATTGGAATTAGTTTGCATATTAGTAATCTTAAGTTTGGTTTCTAATTTGCTAGCAGGTGTGTACTTCTTGCAAGTCTAGTCAATTTTAGTATGTGGAATTTTGAACAAAAATTGTTATAGTCAAAATAAATGATTAATAATTCAATCTATTTGTTTGCACCCCCCAACCCCCCTAAAAGAGCTGCTAGAATTCCATCCCATTTGGTAGGTTTAATGGAAACTAAAGTTAAGACTTGACCACTTTAAAAGTAGCATAGCAGTATTTGTGAATTTATAATGAAGATAACAAAAAAAAAAAAACAAAAAAATAAAGTTGTGATATCTTATTACTTTTAAAAGTAAGTGTATCCTTTAAATCATTACAGAAAACTTAGATGCTGAAACAATTATAAATATTGATTCACTACAATCAAACTATCGATAATTAATCTTGCTATTGTCAACAGTTTGTTCATAGTATATCGGTTTCTATTGACAGTCCTCTACTTTCAGAAAAAGCTAAATAGTCTATACTATCGGTAGATTCTAGAGACTGTCGATAGTATATTACTCTTGGTAAAATTGACTTTCTTTACAGTAAAATAAGCTTTCTTTACCGTAAAAGTAGTTTTGGATCACAATAAAATGGGATTTCTTTATGGTAAAATGGACTCCCTTTACAATAAATAAGCTTCCTTTACCTTAAATGAGCTTCCTTTATGGTATTAGTAGTTTTGGTGCATGGTAAAATGAGGTTCATTTATAGTAAATTAAGTTTCCTTTGTAGTAAAATAAGCTTCCGTTACTGTATATGTAGTTTTGTAGTATGGTAAAATAAGACTCCTTTATTGTAAAATACGCTTCCTTTATGGTATAAGTAGTTTTGGATCACTATAAAATGAGTTTCCTTTATGGTAAAACGAGCTTCTTTTACGGTGTAAGTAGTTTTAGATCATGGTAAAATTGGGATTTCTTTACGATACAATTGACTTTGTTTACAATAAAATTGACTTTCTTCATGATAACGGTGTTTTTAGATCACAATAAAATGGACTTCTTTTATTGTAAAATGGGGTTCCTTTACCATAATATAAGCTTCCATTACGGTATAAGTTATTTTGGAGCACAGTATTATGGGATTCCTTTATAGTAAAAAAAGCTTTATATACGGTATAAGTAGTTTTGGAACACGATAAAACGGGGTTCATTTATGTGCTCACTGTTGATGAAAAGATTACACTATTGATAGTCTTCAACTCTTGGATTTTAATTCTTTTACATATAATGTTGACAGACACTCATAAAATGTCAATGGTATAATGCATTATTGAGCAGTGATACAAAAACAGTATAATCACAGGTTTATACAGAATATTACTTGATTTTGACATATAATATTGCTATTTCTTTACTAAAAAAAAAATTGTGCTTCCCAGAACTATTTACAATATTTATATAGAAGTGGACAAATAACATCATTTTAAAATAATACAGTTCGGTTATATTCTTTTGAATTTGTATTGGGTCTTGACTTCTTTTATCTTCTCATACTGCTTACGTGCTAATTTGATTGTCTTAACTCTCATTGTATTTAATTCACATTTAACTAGCTTTAACAAAATGTCTAATTGATCCTTGAGGGTTGTAAACTGTAGAGCAACATAAGGACATTTAGCAAGAGAATAAACAAGATGATATTAGGATTTATGAAAAAGTGAAAAAGTATAACAACAATAAAGATCTTACATTTCTTTCGATTTTAGAGGTTTGGCCTTCAATTTTCAAACACTTAATAACGTATATGCCAAGTGGATATCCCATTTTTGTCATCCTTTATTCATTAGAAAAATATATTTTAAAAATAGTTTAGTAAAGTATAAAGTGGATTTTTATTTAATTTTAAAATATTTTAATTAGACTAATTAAAATAGGCTCAAGATTTATTAAATAGTTAGCATGTATATTTTGGGCCATGTTAAAGGATTTTAGTTAATTTAAAACTAGTTGGATTAAGTCAGGCTCAAGATAGAAAGCACAAATAGAATAGAAAATTGATCTTAAGTGTGGATTGGATCAAATCATAAAAGAATTATGAGAGAAACTAATAAATCTAAAGCAGACATTGTTGTATCCTGTGAATATTAGATTTGTCAAGTCTAAATCGAGATTCAAATTTGTATCCAAAAAGATCTAAAAACTTAAATTAATGGTTTATAAGTAGTGGATTTTGGTTGTAAAAAAAAAAAAAATTTACACATTATACACACACAATTATTTCCGACCCTCACATAGCACCATCTTTCTTCAACCCTTGTCTTTACCCTTCATCCCCACTCATCTACTCTAGTCTTACACATGCGTATAGTCCACACTTCCATTCTACATACAACACACTCCATGTAATAGCATACGCTCTATGCACAGTAGCAACCATGTAATTAGCAGCTTGACACATAGTGACTCCACGCAATCAGCAGCACCTTGACGAATAGCGATTCTATGCAATGAAGAACAACAATATGACCTACGTAAGTTTCCTCCTTGATTAGATAAGTCTGAGTAATTGAATTATTTATTTATTTAGTTGATAGCATTATTTTACTAACTTTATTTTGTCTTTTAGTGTTGGTTTTATTTTAGAAAGTAGATCTTATATAAATTATAATTATGTCACACTTTTAGATAAATTGCATCTTTTTCATAAAAATTGCATTTTTAGATATAGTTGCATATTTTTTCTAAGATTCATATATTTAATAAGGATATGTATCAAAATTGTATTTTTAGATATAGTTGCATATTTTTTCTGAAATTCATATCGTCGGTGAAAATATGTGGCTAAATTTCATATATTAGTAGATTTGTATAAATCTTGCATTTATGATTTTAGAAAAATAATTTTTTTTGGCACGTAGTGGTCTTTTTTAAAAAAAAAAATCAAAATATTAATTGGAATCTTTTCAAAAAATTTAGTTTGTTAAGTCTTTTTTAAAATTGATTTATGTAGTTAAATCTTTATAAGTTTTTTTTAAATAATAAATCGTTAAATAACGTAAATCTAGCTTAATTTTCAAATTAAAAAGAATTAACCCACTGAATTTTTTTTAAAAAACAGAACTATATTAGTTTAATCCTAATTAACGGGTACGTAGACACCTCCAGGTAACTATATAAAAAAATAAAATTTTTTTCTTTTTTTTTTTTGAAAATTGGTAATAAAAATTATTAAAAAATTCCCTTTAATTACATTTTTGTATATCGTTATATATTTTGGCATCTTTAGAAAAATTATCAAAAAATAAAAGCCCATTGTTTTTTTTTTTTTTTAATATAGTGACTTGGTCTTAATAGGTTAGTTCTCGAATTCAGATTTTCTGTTTAAATTTTTTTAAAAAATGATTTTTTTAGAAATCCATAGACCAGTAGCTCAATTTAGGTTTTCTCACCCGAAATCCTTAATTTGACCGTTTTATTAGTTTCATTGGTTGGTGGCTTTAAGTTATTTTTCTAAATATTTCTTTTAACATTTTTTTTCAAGAAAAATGTTTTTCCCTAATTTTATGTCAAGTAAATTATATTAAGCGGACTAAACTTAGTACATGTTAAATTAAGAAAAATCGAAATAGGACAAAACATGCCATAGTTGGAACTACTATACACGAAACATGTTTTTGTTATTGAGACTAAATTATATTGAATGATCGAGTATGTTAAAAAATAAGAGCATTACCCATCACTCGTATTTAGTTATTATGGAACTTTACCTTTTATTTGAGTTGGCCAATTGGAAATTACTTTGTTGAATGGACCAGCATCCTCATCTATAAATTCTTCCAAACGGAATATAGTATCCACGACTCCAACTTGCCAATTTGTCATCACCAAGTAGTCATACGTCGATTTCAACTACGAGTAGCATCCAATCTATCTAAAGAAGATAGGAAAAGAACTTACCACTCTCCTCACATTACTTTTGTGCTTATCATGTAGTGTTGTGTGCATGTTGTTGCACATTATGATGGTCTCTTGAGTCATTTGTAACTCAATTAAACACTAATGTTCTGTTTTTGGATTCATTCGTATGAAGACCTGTATTAAACAATTATCTCAACACTTAAATTAAAACAAATGCTATGTGGAACAGTAGAGAGCAAAAGAGTACGTATCCTCTCACATCAATTTGTTTTCTTTAAGAAGACTGATGTCTAAGATGCTATGGAAGGCAATCGGTTTAGTCATTCCCACAAAGACATATGTCTACATCTAGTGTTATTAGATCAATTCATTAGAAAAAGTTCCATAAAATAGTAATCATATAATGAAATCATGAGTCCTTACTGCAAAAGTATAGGGAAAAAACCATGTCTTCCTTTTTGTCTCATTACTCCATATTGAATTGTTCCAATTTCAGATCATCATGTTAATAATCCCATTACACAACCAGCTTATAGGTTTCGGTGAGTGTAGATCCGATTGCGTTAGAATGACACGACGATTGAATTACACCAATGTTTCACTATATATGGCAGAAACATGTGTTATAGCATGTTACTCTCAGACTAAATTCATACTATACATTTTATGATTATCGATCTTACTCTTTATCCTTCTTAGTATCAAATACATAGTTAATTATGCACACTTCGCCATAGGGCATGAAAATCCAGCAACCTTCATCTTTCTTCGGTATGTGTTCCTTAATGTATTGATTTATATGTAAACTAATGAGAAACATTGGAACAAATGCCACATTTGATAAAAAAGAGAGTAGAAGAGAAAGAAAAGAATCAAACACCATATAAAAGATTACTAACCGGTGCTGATTGTGGTATCTGTTTTTTCTTCTTGTTTGTCATTTAAGTAAGGAGACACTTGATATCGTAATGGTCTCCTCTCTTTCCTCATTACTCTAGGTTTTACTACGAAATAAGTGAGATTAGGACTTTCCACCGATACGAGCATGATTTTTTTAATTTCTTTCATCTCGCTATGCATAACTTTATGTTCAGTTTCATCCTAAAAGCCAATAGAAAGGTAATTAAGTAAATCAATTGCAGTGTATTAGCATCAACAATTCAAGCCAAAACATGAAAGTACGAATAAATGGTTACTTGTGGTTGCATGGGATCATTCTCATCATGGTTAGGTGACATCTCTTGCAATGGCCCAATTGATTGGGGGATTGTTCTTATCACAATTGGGTGACATCTTTTACAGGGGCTCAATGTTTATGCATCCATTATCTTTCAAGTTAGGGTCTTGGAGAGGAAAGGAATCTCTATCCAAGTCCTCATTCTTATCTTCCTCATCGGTTAGACCTTTGGATCCTTTATTGGAGGGAAAAATTGTATTCATCAAGTTCGTTAGTTGATTCTTCATAGATATTAGAAATGGGGTATCCTCCATTGCAATCTTCTAGACTTCTTCGTTCAATTCTTGTTGTTGCTTCAATATAAGATCTAGCCTCTCCTCCAATGTTTGCAAAAATCACATTAACATTACATATCAGTCAATTAAGAATATAAACTAAATTGTTTGTTGTAATAAGAAGGGAAAAGGGCGACCCTAAGCTTTGATCTCCCTAGTGTAGGTAATCTTTGTTCAAGTAATGGTTTTGGTGGATTTTACATAACTACTTGTCAAATGGAACTATGGTTACAATGGTACGAAAGACTTTAAAAGTATTTACAGTTAAAGCATTGTTATAAAACTCGAATAGCTTATCAAATCCCTTAAGATCTTGTTGAACTTTTGTACAACCTTCCATACTTTTTCTTCTGTCCATGTCTTCAACTAGGGTAAGGCTCACATTGAGCTATTAACCATCACATAGCCTAATGAATATTTGTCAATAAAGTATAACTAAAGATGACAAAACGTAGAAAATTGTCATAAATCAAATATGTCACATAGGAGATATAATATATTGAAAGTAATGAATCATATGCAACTAAATAAAAGTAAGGATTATTAAGGATAAAAAAAATACCATAAGGAACATAATGCAACCCCACATATAACTCCAATTGGTCATCTTATAATTTAAAATACCATCTTGCATTCTCTACAGAATGTACTTTGCCTAATTATATTATGATAGCTTACTTGCATTGACCACCACCGTTAAATACTCTCTCACCACCATCACAATGGATTAAGGGGCAAGTAACTTGCTAAGTACTCATATCACAAACAATCGCTTAAACTTGTCATCAGTTGCCTCAACTTTTTGCAGACTTTCCTCAAGGACGGTTAACTTAACATCTTCCTTCAACTCTAACTTTCCCCCTAAACTAGTGAATAGCTCCTTTGTAGTATCTATTGTTACATCTTCATCTTTATTATAAGCCTTGCAACAAGATGTACGAAGTTGATATGTAAAGTTTAGGGCGATTAGATAAAGTATCCAATCAAGCCTAAATTATATGACGAAATTAGAAATATTAGTAAAAATGATCCTGTGAGTTTGAATTTAGAAAAATAAATAATAAAATAATAGAATATTATAATATTGAATCATTAGTATAGTATTCATTATTTATTGAAAATGCGTAAAACAAGTTCTAATAATTAATGAATCGATAAAGAGAAATTATATACATACTAAAAATCATAAAATAACATAAATAATATTTAAAAGTACTTACTTATACACCATGTGTATTTACGTGTACGTAAAAATATCCGAAATTACTTAAAATACTTGAAATATACTAAAATAATGCTAAATAATTAAATAAAATTACAAAAAAGAAAAAGAAAAAGTAAGAAAATGTCTGGATTCAGGTCGTGGCATGTTTGGATTAAGGATTAAGAAGGAAAAAAATTAACCAATCAAATTAGGGCAAATAGAAAGTGAAATGGAAGAGGATAAGGGACAAATGTAATGCAAAAATTAAAAGAAAAAAAAATCAAACAAATTTATAAAAGTAATAAACCTCATTTGGAATTCATTTTAGTTAGTTAGGAATTAGAGAAAAATAGAGAGAGACTAGAAAAAGAGAGTTAAGCAATTTTACCAAAAATTAGAAAAATTGTGTGTAATTAGGGCTTGTGAAGTAAACCCATGACCAACAGTCACTTGGAAATGAACAGCCACCACCACATCCTACCACCACCACCACATCCTACCACCACCACCCCATCTGGCCGACACATTTGGAGTCACCCCTAGTGGCTGGAAACTAATCAATGGGTGAGTCTAATTTCTAACCCGATTTTATTTAATTTTGTAAAAATATTAAATGTGTTTAAAAAATTATGAAATTTGGCATTGTAAGGTTTTTATGTATGTAGAATTAGGGAAAAATATTAATTTAATGAATTTAGATGTAGAAATACATGGTGTTTAAGAAATCCCACAAATTCAAGCTTATTTCGATTTATAAATAAATAGCCTTAATAGTATAGTTTTTATCTCAAAATTTTTGTATAGCCTATTTAAAGGATATAAAATAGTGATATGAAGAGATTTTTTGGAAATCAATTTTTGAAATTTTTAGATAATTTTTAGGCCTTTAAATCATACATGTAATTAGTGATTTTGGGCGTAATTAGTGATTAAATATATAATTACTGACTTAGTATGTAATTAGGAATTTTAAGATATTAATATCTAATGTAAAATGATAGTTGTAGTATTTAGAGCGTTAGATGTGATTATTATGTGTATTATGCAGTAAATATATGTAAATGAATTATACGTGAAATTAGAAATGTAATAAATAGCAAATATTAATTAAAAATTGATAGTATAATCATAATAGTAGTATACAATAAATCTGATATGAAACTTAAATTTAGTGGATTTTATGAAAAATATAAATTTTTCTTACATCAAGAACAAATTTGGTAGTTAAATCAGGATTAGGGTATACTGTACGGACTATAATATTGGTTAGAAACTAATAATGATATTTAGGATACCTAATTATAAGGTGATTAATTTCACATCATGGTTCAGAATGCATTCTTACGATTTATATATATTACCCATAGTAAAAAACTGAATTAGAACTTAAATAAAAAATGGATTCAAAAACTAATTGAGAAACTACTTAGAAAATATCGTTAATAAGTAATATATATATATATATATATTTGCAAAATCGAATCAAGTTATAATTTAAAACTTATATATCATAAGGATGTTAAATACTAAGGTAGCGTTTGGTTGTAAGGATTGAACAAGACAAGGAGAACTAGATAGGACAAGCTTATTATACCATATTTGATTTACACAGTATTAGATACAAAATTTTGTGTTGTCCCTTGTTTATTATGTGCAAGTACTGGACTTGTTATTGTGTTTTGACAATTATACCCTCAATATTTTCTAATATACATTTGGATTATATTTTTATATTATTTGAAATAAATTTGAACGAATTATTGAATTCATAAAATTAAACATATTATATACAATAATAAATAAAAATTAGTAGATTTTCTAGTTAATAAAAAATTAATTATTTATATTATAAAATAAATAATTTTTTAAAATATTTAATAAAGACAATATTAATTAACTCAATATTATAATAAACTAATACATACTATATTATAATAACAATGCAATAAATTATTATAATTTTCCTATGATTTAATAGTTATAATATTAATTAATAATTAAACCAATATTCCCAATATAACAGTTAAAAATATCAATAATTGCAATATGATGCATTTACGAAATATATGCACGCAAGTTCACTAGTAGTATTCCTAATAGAGTTCACATACAAACACATGTCAACTACTACTAATTAACCAAACGATCCAATTGTCTTTCTAAATTAACCATAAACAAAAGTCCATAATCTAATTAGTTTGCCTNTTGCAATTATTGATAAAATACAATATTAATTAACTCAATATTATAATAAACTAATACATACTATATTATAATAACAATGCAATAAATTATTATAATTTTCCTATGATTTAATAGTTATAATATTAATTAATAATTAAACCAATATTCCCAATATAACAGTTAAAAATATCAATAATTGCAATATGATGCATTTACGAAATATATGCACGCAAGTTCACTAGTAGTATTCCTAATAGAGTTCACATACAAACACATGTCAACTACTACTAATTAACCAAACGATCCAATTGTCTTTCTAAATTAACCATAAACAAAAGTCCATAATCTAATTAGTTTGCCTAGAATACATGTAACCAACAACTACTAATTAAACAAATGGTCCAAGTGTCTTTCAAAATCAACCAACTAGACTGTTAAGAAAAGCAAGCTTATACTCTCCTTGGAGTCTCTAGAAAAATTTCTTGTCTAACTATTCATTTGCAGATAATCCTAAAGTATGCAATTTTTCAATAATATCTTCTCTCGGAGGGTTTGTGATTTTTCCTACAAGTAAAGTGAAATCACTTCTAGCATCATTGATAGTCTTCTCAAATATTACAATGAAGTCTATAGCATAATCTGCTAATCAATGCTTGCAAGAGGGTATTGTAGATGCACCACCATGTAAAGCATTACTATGAGATCTAAGTGATTATGGTGCTAATTCCATCTCTTCTTTAAAATTATCTTGGCCATCAATCTGCATATCTCTCAAAGCATCAGCAGGTGTCTCAACTCCATTGCTATTTGCTTTATCTTTTCCAAAAAAATTTTGTAATCTTTCAAACTTCTTAAATTCCTTGTTCGCATGATTACCAATTTTTAGATAATTTTGCACATCAATTTAATTAGTTATAAATAACAATTAGCATTAAAGAAGACAATATACCTTAAAATAAAGAAAGTATTGATCATACCTCCATATATTTTGCAAAAACTAGATCACTATCCACTATGACACATTTTTTTGTGTCGTCTCAACCAAAACCACTAATATTCATCATATCAAGCACTCTGAACAATTTAACTGACCATCTCTTCATTTTGTTAACAATTTGCTTGATGTTAAGATTAATTTTTAGAATATAATTCTTCATCCTTTTTAAGACTTCTTCATGAGTCCCACCCTTGAAAATACCATTATCTCCTCTATAGCCCTCAATAACCAACTCCTTTAGTACTATTAATAGTGTTTCTTCTTCATTTTCACCCCAATTACGCCTACATTTTTTGTCCTTACTATCCATGATTGTAAATCCACCAAAGTTGTAATGCATCAATGTAAGATAAGAAAAGAAGGAATTCATACATATAAACATTACAAAAGAAAAAGAAATTCATTAATCAAAGATTTCAATAATTAAAGGATCTCATCATACATAATTGATGAAAGTTTAATAATGACATCAATCTAACATACATAACCAAAATAAGTATAAACATGAAACAAATTTATAATTTCTATGACGAGTCATCCACTCATTGTACATTTCTTGTACTAAATTATCTCTCATTTGATTTAATTCTGCACTAGCTTCAACCATTCTAATTATATCAATCACATATTCTCCAATAGGAACTTCATCACCTTCCATTGGGGCATACTCCAAGTGATCTAGTGGCATGTATGTTCGAATGAAGTTGTACAATAAACAACAAGCTAGTATCATTCAACTTGGTATTTTGATGGGGTAAAAAGACAGACTCCTTAAAATATCCCATTATTTCTTTAAGATTTCAAAACATCTCTCTATAATATTTCTTGCCCTTGCATGCCTATAATTAAACAATTCCTCATGATTTTGTTGCTTAACTTGACTTGCAGCCCACTCTTGAATATGGTATCGCCTGCCTCTAAAAAAGGCAAGAAATCCTTGTGTATTTACATATTTACCATATACTAGATAATATGAACTTATACAAAAATGTAACCCCATAAATTTATAAAATAAAATTTGTTACTCTAAAAATAAGAAAAACTATTAATTAAGATATCTACCTATTAGTTAGAACTCTCAAACCGTTAGACTGGATAATTGCATCACGTAATACTCTAGAATTCGATGCAAATCCTTCCCTTCTTGCTAATACATAGACAAATCTTAGGTCACTAGTATATACTCTTAAGATATTTGTTGCGAGATGCCTTTTCCTTTGTCGATACCTAGGTCTATCTGCAGCAGTTGTTGTCACCATAATGTAGGTACCATCTAATGCTCTAAAGTAAACCTAATGAGTTTTAAGGAAAAAAAAAAGATAAGGTACTATAGACACACAATTTTTGCTCTCTTTTTATTTTTCTAATTTTATTTTATAAGATAAAGGGTTCTAAATCAGGAAAAACACAAAAAATAGAAAATTAAAGAAAATCCAGAAATAAGAGATTTAGAAAAAAAAAAATAGGAAGTTTAGAAAAATTAAAAAAAGCACAAAAAAAAAAAGAAATCTAGGAAACATATAAAAAAATAGAAAAATAGGAAGAATCACAAAAAATAAGAAGTTAAAAAATACAAAAAATAAAAAATTTAGAAAATTAAAAAGTCACAAAAAATAGAAAAAATCGAAGATTTAGGGAATTTAGAAAATAATAAATTTTTAATAGAATATATTTTTAATTTTAAATAAAAGTTGAAAGGTAAACCATTGAGCTTGGGCTTAAATTTGAATATAGCCCTAGTTAACCTAGTCCATATGTACAATTGAATAAGGTACAGGCTAACAGCCTAACGGATAAACATATAAGCATGGCATTGCGTTTAAGCAAGAGGTCAAGGGTTCGAATCTTGGCAAGGGTAAGAAATCCTTTTTATTTTTTCAACTAACATATTGCCACATTAGGAACTACTACGTATTAAGATTTCACTCTGACATATGTCTTGACACGTAGCAACATCAAATTGGTCTATGTTGACGTGGCACCACGTAGTATGCCACATCAACTGCCACGTGTCATTGTTAGATATGTGGCACATTGTGGTTGGTAAGATTTGCTTATGTAGCGCTACATCAGCATTTTCCTTCTTTCATTCCCTTTCCCTTCTCTTTCCCACAATTTCCTCCACTTTCCTCAATAAAACTACTTGTAACCCTTCACTTTGGATTCATTTTCGGGGCAAATTCCACACACATACACATGGTTTCTTGATCTAAACTCAGTCACCACATGGCTTACTTCGAGTAAAACCAAAGAACATGTCCAGATTCATGTGTTTATGTATTTAATTCAAGCTCCAAAAATCAGAAAAAAACTTGAATTTCGGAAATCTTCATTTAATCCGAAATCAAGCTTTCCTCGCTTACTAGCTTGGTTTTGTGTATAAAAGGGGCTTTAGGGAACACATAAGAAGACGGACGATCACTTTCAAATTCCCTCTCATTCGAAATCTTTCTCTCTCTCTTTCACTAGCCGCATCCCTCTCTCTTTCTCTAGAATTTTCTCTCTTCGAGCTTCCTTGATGAAAATCACTACTACAACTAGCTTCATGGTAGTTCAAAAAACCCCTACCCTAGCTACCTATTTGAAACCAACAAACACTACCCGACCATCATGACAACCGCCACAACTGAACACCACCCAAATGACCACCCCAAGCTGCGACATCCTCTCTACCCTTATTATCCGTAATCTGAAACACACAAAACACTCCTCACCCGCTCATTTTAGTGGTTGGATTAAGCTAAATGGCCACCTCCAAACTGTTGCTGTTGAGGATTTTGAAGCCGACTTGGATTCGAGACTTGACTCGCTATCTGACTCGAGACTCACTTTAGTGCCTGATTGCATCGACCCACGCACCTCCCCCTGGTTCAACTCCCTTCAATTCAGATTGTTTTCCTTTTTTTTTTTTAATTTATCTATTTATTTTAGTATGTAAATGTAAACAAAAAAAAAAAAAGGAGAAGAAAAAAAGGGGAAAAGGAAACAAAAAGGGAAGAATAGAAAAATGAAAAAAAGAGAGAATTATTTATTTATTTACTTTTTTCTTTTTTTTTTTAGTTTAATTGAAATAAATAAAGTAGAATAGGTAATAAAAAAACAAGATAATGTAATAAAAATAAGTAAATAGGTTAATGAATAAAAATTGTTTTGACACTTAGAAGAATTAGATTTTCAATAAATAAAAATAAATGGACCCTTTACAAATTAGGACAATTTTAGATTTTTCAAAAGTAAAACCTCGATTAGGATTTTTTAGAAAAGTTCCTTAAATAAGTTGAATTGGATAAAAACGTAAAGTCGATCTCTTTTCAAAAATTAAAATCAAATCAATCCACTAAAGTTTTCATGAAAGTACCAAGTATGTCTGATCCTAAATAGTAAGTACATAGGCACCTACAAGGCGACGGTAAAAAATGAAATACCCATTTTTTTTTTCCATTTTATAGATTACTCAAATTATTCGATTCATTTAACCAATAAATCAATTTTCACTTGATAGAATAGTCTTTTCTAAAAGGTGATTTTAGGATTTAGATTAAATTTGGAAAGTTAATGGTATCCGTAAGGGTTTAAAAATCCTAACCCTTGGGCCCATTTCTCTAGTTTTCGAAACTGTTTTAAAAATTGATTTCATTCGATAGATCAGTGACTAAGTTATAACCAATTCACCTAATTAGTTATAACTTAACTCTTTTTCTTGACTCTAGTTGGGTGGTGACTCCAATATATTTTCAAAATCAAAATCGGTTTTCTTTCAACCCTAATCAAGGGTCGATATTAAACACGTAGGGTTTAATACTGATCGGTTAAGAGAAAATTAATTTAAAAAAACCGAGAGTGAAAAACCAGGCTTGATAACTTGGCGACTCTATTGGAGATATCAAGAGGGTTAGCCATTCAGCTTCCCAAAATTAACATTAATTTCTAAAAACCACCTTAATGCAATTTATTTACTTATTCTTTATTATCTATATAATAATTGAACTAACATTTTTGCAAGTTTTAATGGTTTAACTATTTTAGGGGGGAATTTATTTTATGTACGATGAATGCATGATAGATACAGTCAAACCTGGGTCATCTTAGGACCTTAGGACGGGGAGCCAATGTATAAGTATCGAGCGTAGTGGAATAACTACTCTTTAAGATTGATTAGGCTATCTCACTTAAATTTCGATGTGACCAAAGAACCGCTTTTTAGAAACGCGTGAGGTTATAGAGTTTAAGGACCTTTACAACCCATCATTTTTGCATACATTCTTCAGGGTTTTGGTGAATAGCTAATAAGGCGGCGTTGTTATAAAAGAGAAGAAGAAAAAACAAACCCGAAGCTTCTTTCCCTATATTTTATTTTTTAGAATTCATTCTCAACTTCTATTTACCTGTTATTAACTTCATGTCTATACTATTATCACATTTATTTTACATATTATATGCATTGGGATATGGGGGGTCATTTGTTGCATCAAAGATACATGATAGATGCGGTCAAGCCCAGGCCGTCTTAAGACCCTAGGAGATGGGCCATTGTATAGGCTTTGAGTGCTGTAGTGTAATTATCGCTCGAGGTCGATTAGGCCACTTCACTTAAGCTCGATGTGACCAATGAAAGTATTATTTAACAAGTGATGTCACAGAACTTAAGGACCTTTTTAGAATTGCATTCATGAACCCTTTTCCCAAAATTAGCAAATTGATACGATGTGGCAAAACTAAAAAAAAATCTATGAAGTTTCCTAATCTTTTCCTTGTAAATGTTTTCTTTCTTTAAAATATCGGTGTAATCCCCGTGTAAATAAGGTAGCTCTGATGTAATTTTTATTTTCATCCTTTTTGTAGAAAATGGTTAGGTCCTCTCTTATAGAGGCTCTTTTCAAAGAAGTTGATATCTACAAGCCTTTAGAACCCAAGGGGATACTTGAAAGCTGGTTTCAATTTTTTGATCTAGACCAACATAAATTCATTGAAGATAAGATTAAGCCTGTCCTCTCATTGCTAAAAGTCCAAACAAAAATCACCACGGTACGAGCCTTTGTCTACTTTTAGGACCCTTAAAGTTAGTCTTTTCGCTTTAGCCCATGCCGACTAAGCCCAACCGTTGAAGAATACTTCGATTTGTTAGGAGTCCCCTTTGTTGGAAACAAAAAATATGTCCTAGATATCTCGCTAGCCTTGCAAAGATTTTCAAAAAGCTCTTAGGCCTCTGTGAATCTAAAATATGCAGAATATGGGTAGATCCCCATAGGAGAATCATTAAAGTGGATGATTTTTTTACTCGATTCATGACCTTGCCTAGTTATAACCAGAAAATTTTTGTGGTAGCTGTGAAGATTAGTAGTAATATAGGATTAATACCTCTATCTTTGCAGCATTTGGAACCATTTTGTTTTCTAATGGGATATTTTATATACATCATAGGATTGTAGAGCTAGTGACCTAATTTTCAGTAGGGAAATCTTATGTCCTAACACTACTAGTAGCATAAGCCAGATTGCTCATTTGTCTACAAAAAGAGAAGAATAGAGAATTAAAGACTAATATGGCCCTACTTATGATTTGGTTTATCAGTCATACTCGGAGCCATAAACTTGATTTTCTTCATAGACAACGCATCTAGAAGATGAATCCCATTGATGTGTTTGCTATTGTCATTGAACTCCCCAAAAGTATTGCTACCCATTACTAGTTTAGAGCTTTCCAGAAGTTCCACACTGAAGATATCTTCGAAGTTGTTGGATGGATCAAGGTTGCTGAGCTAAAGAAAAGAAATAAGATTGAAGAGGAGCCAAAACATCATAAGAAAAAGAGGATCTAGACTTTAGGGATTATTCGTAATGAATTTTTTAATAATGTAAAGGAAACTTGAAAGATGCAATAAAAATCTTTTTCTTGCCACATCGTAGTCAGTTTGCTAGCACCCCTCTCTACATCCGTACATCCTCATATTGCATTTTGCCTATAAATATTCATTACTTTCTATTTGAATAACATCATGAAAGTTGTGTTCTTAAGTTTCTAAGTCTTTTTCTCTATACCTTCTACTCCAACTCTTTCCAATGTCTTCTCCTATACATCCTTAGGATCTTTTTCTTGTAAGTTTGTGAAATATTTAGGCCCTTAATCTCTTAGGAATGTTTTTCTACTCCTTTCTCACAACTCGTAAATAAGTCTTATCTTTATATTCCATTTTTCCTTTTCTCTTTCTTGAAAAGGAGAGATTTCTTTCAAAGAACAAAAAAAGAGAAAAAAAGAAAGAAAAGAAAAGAAAAGTTGCTAACTAGTAAAGAATTCTTCCAATCAAGTTCACATGGTTGATGATAGACTCGCCTCCCTGGAAAAGATGACGCATCAGATGGCCTAACAATAGTAGATCTTGTTCCCGATAATCAATACTCTCTAAATATCTTAAGATTTAAACTTGAAAAGGAGACTTTCGAATTTGGAAGAAAAGGTAGCCATGCTACAAAAGAGCATTATAGATCTAGAAATGGCAATGGGTCCTATACTTAGAAGATTTCAACACCCGATGTTCAATATTGATCAAATGTCAATAAGCCTAAAAAATGAAGGAGGCCTAAGAAGAAAAAAGCCAAGGAAGAGTGAGGAAAAACAAGCCTTGGGGACTTAGAGGAGACAATTCACTCAAGTAAAGATCTCAATTACCCAAATCTTTCATCATTTCAAAGCAGCAAGGATTATAGCTTATGAAGCCTCTAATTTGAATTACAAACCACGTAGCTTTAACCTAAAAGCACGATGTGACTATCATATTGGTCAGAAGGGACACTCCACTGAAAAATGCTGGAAATTGAAGCACAAGATTCAAGACTTGATTGATGCAAAAGTCGTTCAGCTAGAGCTATAACAAGTTAGTCGTTCTTCATGTCATGGGAGTAGTTTAATTGAGTCGCCTAAGGCTCCATTTCCTTTAAGTATACTGTTGCCTTTTGATAAGCTCACGGGTTGTTTTAAGTAGTTGGATGCTTGTTAAGACAAGGGCAAAGAAAAATCAAGTTGTTTTCGATACAGTTTGTAATAGCTGGAATAATATTATTTTGATTACCTTCTCAATTGAATGATTGCAATGTTATTAGCATTGGGGCAAATAAATTCCTCCTTAAGAAATCGGTAACTCACTTTTAAAAGGTTTAGAATGAAAAAAGGTAAACTATTTCCCACACACTAACCTGAAACACTTTTAAGAGTTGAGCGATATAACAGTGAGGATACTTTGAACTCATTTCTTAAAGGAGGTCTAGTTTGAATATGATACGCAAATTAAAATTAAGTTGGGCATTCATTTTCAAATTCTAAACACAATTATCCCTTATTCACCCTGTTGGACCCATTTGAAGAATTTTCAAATTTAAACCCTGTCAAGAACCACCCCATAATGGGGCAATTTGGAGGTCAGGGCAATTAATGTGAAGAGAAGAATAAAATTGGTTTGTGCTTGTTTCAGTAACGTTAAATTCAAGAGCAACTTTTATTTTTGATAATTTATTTTTCTTTTGAAATGAAGAAGGGCCATACTCTTTTTAAACACCTTAAGTTTATACTTACCTCACCTGAGCTCATATAATAAAAATCCATGGATTTAGAGCCTTGAATTTCTTGAAAGGCAAAAACTTGGCAATGGAGACAAACATTCTTAGGGCCAAAAGAAAATAAAGAACATCAAGAGAACAATAGGACAAAGTAATAATAACAAAAAAGAAAAGAAAAAGATGAAGAAAAGAGGTTGAAAAATTGGGCTCAAGTATAAGTCAAAAGCCCTAAGAGATATATCATATCCCAATAGGGGCGGCCAAATTGAATCAAAAGTCAAAGCTCAAATACCCCCAAAGACATAAGGCTCTGAATCACAATCCTAGCTTAGAAGCCCAAAAGCTTTATGTACACCCTGAAGCATCTCTTATGTTGAATAACACCAAGCCTTCCCACCTACAATACAACCCTTATATAGTAAAAGTTCTTTCGATCTTCGAAGGCAATCTGTCTTTAATAAAAGTTGTTTTTGAAATTGGGGCAAGAATATTTCTAATTTTTCCTAAGGTTCTCGACTTATACATCTGAGATTAATGAAATATTTCCTTCAAAATAAACTTTTTCATTAGTTCCTTTTGAAACCTTTAGACTAAAAGCCTAAATTCATAATGTTAAACTGAAAAAGACCTGATGGATTGATCAAGGTGTATCACATGCAAAATGGACTATAATTTTGGGATTGTATTGTAGTCAAGAGTGTAATTTGGGTCGACAGTTTGCAGGGAAGTTCTATTCGACTAAATCAGTCATGAGTTACCTTTTCCCTTAAAAAATAAGGGTGTTTAAAATTACAAAGCCTCACCAAGTGGTTCGGTATCAAGGCTAAGGAGAACATAAGAGGCCTTACGCGATTATCAAGGAAAGGTTCTTTACCTGTTAGCAAACTAAAAGGAAAAAAAAAAGTAAAAGTAATAAAAGAATAAAAAAAAGGGAGAAAAAGTATCTTTATTCGAAGTTCATGTTGGCCTAAGTGGCTAAGTCTTCAATCCATTTAAAATAAAAAAGTTGACCACAATAGTCAAGGTCATTCTCATCTTTCTTAAATGAAAGAAATTATCCCCATTGTCTTTTTTAATGTAAACAGTTTTTGACCAAAGGGTTTATCTATAAATATTTTCCTTAAATTAGGTGATGTTTTGGATAAGTTTAATCCTATCTAGGTCTTAAAAGAGCTATCCCGCCTTCCATCCATTCAACTCTCTTCAAGGTTTTTAACAAACCCAAAGGATGCTTCCTTTCATCTTCATTTCCTCTTTGCGAGCCCGAAGGGCACTTCTCTTCATCAATTCCTTATGGTAAGCCCATAAGGTACTTCATTAAGTCCAGCTTAAGGTTGCTAGTCCTTAAGAGACGCTCTTACCTAGGTCAATGAGCCTAAAGAGGCACGACCAAGTTCTTCAGATTGATCTTAGCTTAGGGTTGCTAGTTCCCAAGAGATACTCCTACCTAGGTTAGTGAGCCTAAAGAGGCATGACTGGGTTCTTCAGATTGATCCCTGCATAGGGTTGTTAGTCTTCGAGAGATGCTCTTGCCTAGGTTAGTGAGCCTAGAGAGGTACGATCAGGTTCTTCAGATCAATCTCAGCTTAGGTTGCTAGTCTTCGAGAGATGCTTCCGCCTAGGTTAGTGAGCTTAGAGAGGCACGACCAGGTTCTCCAAATCAATACCGAAAGACACTCTCGCCAAGGTCAGTAAGCCTAAAAAGGTACAACCAGGTTCTCTAAATCAATTCCAGCTTAGGGTTGCTAGTCCTTGAGAGATGCTTTCACCTAGGTTAATAAGCCTAAAGAAGTACGATTGGGTTCTCTAAATTGATTCCAGCTTAGGGTTGCTAGTCCCCAAGAGATGCTCTCGCTTAAGTTAGTAAGCTTAGAAAGGCATGGCCAGGTTCTCCAAATTGATTCTAACTTAAGGTTACTAGTCCCTGAGAGACGCTCCTGCTTAAGTTAGCGAGCCTAGAGAGGCACAACCAGGTTCTTCAAATCGATTCCAGCTTAGGGTTACTAGTTCCGAAGAGATGGTCTCGCTTAGGTTAGTAAGCTTAGAGAGGCACGGCTAAGTTCTTCAAATCAATCCCAACTTAAGGTTGTTAGTTCCCAAGAGATACTCTCACTTAAGTTAGCGAGCCTAGAAAGGTAGGATTAGGTTCTCCAGATTGATTTTAGCTTAGGGTTGCTAGTTCCTGAGAGACACTACTACTTAGGTTAGTGAGCTTAAAGAAGCACGACCAGGCTTGCCAAATCAATTCTAGCTTAGGGTTGCTAGTCCTCAAGAGACATTGCCACCTAAGTTAGTGAGCTTAGAGAGGTACGATTAGGTTCTCTAAATTGATTCCAACTTAGGGTTGCTAGTCCCCAAGAGATGTTCTCACCTAAGTTAATAAGCTTAGAGAACCACGACCAAGTTCTCCAAATCGATCCCAGCTTAAGGTTACTTATCCCAAGAGATGCTTTCACCTAGGTTAGTAAGCTCAGAGAGGCAGGACTAAGTTCTTCAAATCGATTCCAACTTAGGGTTGCTACTCCCCGAGAGATGCTCCCATCTAGGTTAGTGAGCCTAAAGAAGTACGACTAGGTTCTCCAAATCGATTTCAACTTAGGGTTACTAGTTCCCGAGAGACGCTTTCGCCTAAGTTAGTGAGCTTAGAGAGGCTTAACCAGGTTCTCCAGATTGATTCTAACTTTGGGTTACTAGTCTTCGAAAGATGCTCTTGCCTAGGTTAGTGAGCCTAGAGAGATATGACCAGGTTCTTTAGATCAATCCCAACTTAGGGTTGCTAGTCCTCGAGAAATGTTCCTACTTAAGTTAGTGAGCCTAGAGAAGCACGATTAGGTTTTTCAAATCGATCCCAGCTTAGGGTTGCTAGTCTCCGAGAGACTCCTTCGCCTAGGTTAGTAAGCTTAAAGAGGCACGACTAGGTTCTCCAAATTAATTCCAATGTAGGGTTGCTCATCCTCTAGAGACACTCTTGCCTAGTTTAGTGAGCTTAAAGAGGCACGACTAGGTTTTCCAAATCAATTTAGCGTAGGGTTGCTCATCTCTTAAGGACATTTCCGCCTAGGTTAGTGAACTTAGAGAAGCACAACTGGGTTTCATTTCTTTACTAAATTCCCAATAGATCTAATCTAGGATAGCTAGTTAGTCGTTATAAAGTCTTCCCTAGGGTAAAAATAGTGTCTTTTTATCTTTATGGCAAAGTTTTGTTTAAACTTCTCCATAAAGAGGGGCAATTATAGACATATAATTTTTGCTCTCTTTTTATTTTATTTAATAAGAAAAAGGGGTCCTAAATCAGGAAAAACATAAAAAATTAAAGAAAATCTAAAAATAAGAGATTTTGAAAAAAATAAGAAGTTTAGAAAAATACAAAAAAAAAAGAAAAATAGGATAAAGCACAAGAAATAAGAAATCCAGAAAAAATATCAATAAATAGAAAAATAGGAAAAAGCACAAAAAATAAGAAGTTTAGAAAATACATAAAATAAAAAAATTTCGAAAATTGGAAAGTTATAAAAAATAGAAAAATTGAAAATAAAAAGATTTAAGGAATTTAGAAAATAATAAATTTTTAATAGAATAGATTTTTAATTTTAAATAAAAGTAGAAAGGGGGATTGTTGGGCTTAGGCTTAGATTTAAATTTAGCTCAGGCTGGCCTAGTCAATTGTACATATGGACAAAGCAGAGACCGATGGTCGAACGGATAAACATATGAGCATGGCATTGGGTTTAAGCAAGAGGTTAGGGATTTGAATCTTAGCTAACGCATGAATGCCCTTTTATTTTTCAATTAACACATTGCTACATCAGGAACTGCCATATGTCATGATTTCACTGTGCCACGTGTCTTAACACATGACATCATTAGATTGGTCGATGCTAACATAGTGTTACGTGGTATACCACGTCAGCTGCTACGTATTCACTATTAGATACATGGCATATTGTGGTTAGTCAAATTAGCTTATGCGACACTACGTCAGCATTTTCCTTTTCTTACTTTCCCTTTCCTTTCTTTTTCCCGCGATTTCCACCACTTTCCCCAGCAAAACTACTTTAACCCTTCTCTTTGGATCTATTTTCGGCGCAAATTCCACACACACGCATGGTTTCTTGATTTGATCTCAGTCACTACATGGTCTACTTCAAATAGAACCAAAGAATAGATCTAGATTCATGTGTTTGTGTATTCAATTTGAGCTTCGAAAATCAGAAAAAACTTGAATTTCAAAAACCTTCCTTTTAATCTGAAATCAAGCTTTCCTCACTTATTGGGTTGATTTTGTGTATAAAAGGGGCTTTAGGGAATGCACAAGAGGATAGATGATCACTTTCGAATTCCCTCTCATTCCAAATCTCTCTCTCTCTATCTCATTAGCCGTGATACACTCTTTCTCTCTCTAGAATTTTCTCTCTCCGAGCTTCCTCAATGAAAGCCACTATCACGACTAGCTTCGTAGTAGTTCAAGAAGACCCTACCCAGCTACTCATTCAAACCTAACAAACACCACCCAAGCACCCCATTAACCGTTGTCAGGCGCCACAACTGAACACCACCTAAACGACTACCTTAAGCCGTCGTATCCTCTCTACCCTCACTATCCCTAATCCAAAACACATAAAACACTCCTCACTTGCTCATTTTGGTGGTTGGATCAAGCTAAACAGCCTCCTTTGAGTTGTTGCTGTTACGAATTTTGAAGCCAACCCGGATTCAAGATCGGACCCACTATTTGACCCGAGACTCGCTCTAGCACCCAACCACACTGACCTATGTAGCTCCCCCTGGTTCGACTCCCTTTAATTCGGATTGTTTTCCTTTCTTTTTTTTTTATTTATCTATTTATTTTATTATATAAATGTAAACAAAAAAAAAAGGGGAAGAAAAGAAAAACCAAAAAAAGAGAGAAAAAGAAAAAAAAGAAAAGAGTACATCTATTATTTATTTACTTTTTTCTTTTTTTTTTAGTTTAATAGAAATAAATAAGATATAATAGGTAATAAAAAACAAGATAATGTAATAAAAATATGTAAATGGGTTAGTAAATAAAAATTGTTTTGACATTCAGAAAAATTGGGTTTTCAAAAAATAAAAATAATTGGATCCTTTACAAATTAGGACTATTTTAGATTTTTCAAAAATAAAACCCTGATTAGGACTTTTTAGAAAAATTTCCTTAAATAAGTTGAATTGGATAAAAACGTAAAGTTGATCTCTTTTCAAAAGTTAAAATTAAATCAACCCACTAAAGTTTTCATGAAAGAATTATGTATATCTAATTTTGAATAGTAGGTACGTACGTACTTACAAGGCGACAGTAAAAAATGAAAAACACATTTTTTTCTTCCATTTTATAGATTACTCAAATTATTCGATTCATTTAACCAATAAATCGATTTTCACTTAGTAGTATAGTCTTTTTTGAAAGGTGATTTTAGGATTAAGATTAAATTTGGAAAGTTAATGGTACTCGTAAGAGTTTAAAAATCCTAAACCCCGGACCTATTTCTTTGCTTTTTGAAACCGTTTTAAAAATTAGTTTCATTCAATAGATCGGTAGCTAAGTTATAACTAATTCACCAAATTGACTATAACTTAACTCTTTTTCTTGACTCCGGTTAGGTGGCAACTCCAATATATTTTCAAAATCAAAATAAGTTTTCTTTAAACTTTAGTTGAGGGTTGGTATTAAATGGGTAGGGTTTAATACTGATTGATTTATAAAAAATTAATTTACAAAAACCAGGAGTGAAAAAGATAGGTACTATAAAAAATCGTACCTTTTATATAAGATTTTTTTTGGGAGGGGGGGTGGCGGCGGCGGGGGAATATATATTAATTAAGTACCTTAAACCACTTCCACCTTTCATTAGTGCAATCTTGTATTACTGGATCTGGTTTTGCATGTAATACATCTTTTAACCTCAAAATAACAGCTAACACTTGATGGCAAATTCTATTGACTGCTTCACCCGATCTACAAAATCTCACTTGAATACTCTTATTCTTTGTGTGATGTGCAAGTATGTTTAGAAAAATAGCAACTTGCTCTTCAACCATGGCCTTTCCATTAGTATGTATTCCCCCTTGTACCCTAAGGAGTTCATAGAGACGTGCAAAAGTATTCTTGAACATTCTCAATTCCCATAAACAATTTGTATTACTTCTCTTAGTGAATAAATCAATTACTTCTCTATGCGTCTTGTGCTTAACTAATGCTAGTTCATCTAACACTCCTTTCTCTACCCCACTCTTTAAAATGAAGTTCAAATAAAAAAAAAAAAAAAAAACAACAACACACATTACAAGCATATTGATGTAAACTCTCTATCTAAGAAGGTAAATCAAAATCCTATGATGATCCACTATTTATAATACACATTAAGTACAAATAAGTGAGTATAAAGTGAAAAAAAAAATGGATAAATATATACATTTTGTTGAAAGGAAAATAAAGCTCAAAATTCAAGTAAGGAAAAACTAAAGACAGTTAAAAGATTGAGAATGTATAAAAAAAATAAATAAAGTTAATAAAATCTCTTAACATGGAATTTAGATAGTTAATTGGACCCTTCTATACTTAGTTTTGACACTCTTTAATGAAGGAAGAAGATTTTTTTTCCATTTTTTCTATTTTTTCAATAGTATTGTTCTATATTTTTTGTGAAAACTTGTCAATGAAACTTTATCTTTCCAAAACTAAAGTGGATGAAATAATTTAGCCAAAAGAAAACGAGTAGATAAAGTTACTATATGATTTAAGTTACTATATATCCTTGAAGATGTTTCCAAAAGTTGTCTTGATTATAGGATTTATACAAGTCTTTTGAAAACATATGTTAGAGTATCTTTTCCTTATTCCTATAATTCTCTTGATTCTGTATCCAACACATTTTTAATTTTTGGTAGGTGGGAAGAGTAGAAGGAGGGGAGAAAAGCAATCCATAAACATCTAGTTGCAACAAACAGAAGCTTATACAAAAAGGTTCACTTCTTTATTAGATATGAATAATCAACAGAATCCTATCAGTTGGTTATATATAGTTAAAAAAGGATTTTTCCTTTAATATGATAGATAATTCAAAAAACTTACATAACTTTCTTAACCCATAAACACCTTATCAGTTTCCTATCATCACTTCATCAGCAAACTACCTACGTAAATAGCAGATTGCTGGCAATGAGGTGGAAGAAAGAGAAGATAACAAAGAGTGATGATGCTTTTTATTTATCTATTAGTTCAGAGAGAAAGGAATAATGTAATAGGTAATATTATAATGCAAAAATCCTACATTTTTTGTAGATACGATCCTTTTTGCAACTTGAAAATTTTTTCGATGTTACTTTCTTATTTCAATGGTTCCTCGTGCATAATCCTGGCAAGCACCCCCACCACCCCCCTTGAATGCAATTGTGATATCAATAAAAAGGGAAAGTCCCAGGTCAAAAAGGGCAATTGCACAAACAGTGTCTAGTATTTGCCTTCAGAAGTGGGGGTGGGGTGTGGTGGCGCGCTGGGGTTGGGGGGAAGAAAATGAAACTATAATAGCTGGAGTGTACAGAATTTCTCGGGAGAATTTTTACCAAAACTTCTCCGTGCGACATAACAACCCTTCTCACATTAACCTCTAATTATGTCCACATTAAAGAGAATCATTTATAACTCAATTTAGTTCAACTTTCAGAACCATTCCATAGCTCGTAGAAGATGGAATACATTAATAGAACCATATGTACTTGTCTTTAATGAAAATTAAGGAGTAGGCTATGATGCTTGTAGCAAACCCCATCATCCACAGAAGAATGGAAATCCAGACATTTGTAACAAAATACGCAAGAATTGTCTCCTCACATCAAGGCATTTATCGATAACACGTTTTACATGAGTACAGTGGATAAATGGGGGAAAAAGCTGCCCATCATCACCTTAATATCAGGATTCTTTTGACCAAATGCTACAGGTTATAAATTTATAATCCTTCTAAGACAATTGATACCCAATTTAGAAGAAAGCTAAGGAAAATATTGCATTATAGTTTTGGTACTACAATTTGTGATTGCTAATCTCAAATTCAATCACTTTTAGCTTTACAAAATTCTTAACTTTATTAAAACTAGTACTTATTCCAAATGAAGCCCAAGACCCTAATAACATATTCAAATTTAATTTTTATTTAACATATTAAAATGAAAATTAGATGGGAAAGAAGAAAAGGGGACAAAACTATTCTTGCTAATGAATACCTTATTATCTTCTAATGAGGACAACCATGGATACCATATTTTTTACACTCATACACTTCTCGATAAGCATTATGGTCCACAAAAGGATCATACAACTTGCAGATGCCAACTAACCCATGTTGTAAAATCACAAAAGAAGAAAAAATTACATCACTAATGGTATTTTATACTAAAATTTAAATTGACCCATGGTGTGAATTTTTTTTAAAAAAAATCTCTATATCTATGAGTACTTTATATTGAATAAGTTATATTATCTCAAATGTGCAAAAATAAATAGCTATCAGCCCTTTAAATACTACTAGACATCAGATTGAGCATAGCTACTACATGATTGTCTTAAAGAAAAGCATCTCATAAGCCATTTCTCAAATCAGCATCATGATAGCAAACTTTTTAACGAAGAAACCACAGGTATAGCCGTTTATGTATTTCATTTTGAAGCATACAAAATGAGTAGAACTACAAATAAAAAAATGCAGGGGATTCATTCCTACTGAAGTCAATACATAGAGAACAAAACCTTAAAGAGCATGAAAATGGGAGATGAAGTAGTGTGTTAATGTGATGATAACTCAGCTTGGTAAATTCAACTACGACTCGAGTAAATTGTCTGTAGATAAATAAAAAATTTATCACATGATAGAACTAAACCTCGTGGGAGATAAGGAAATAAAGTACAGGGAAAGCGAATCGATGCTTAGGTCAACTAATTATGTAGAGAGAGAGAGAGAGAGAGAGAGAGAGAGAGAGAGAGATTACTTAGATTAGGGTTTGGCGATGGAAATTTTGAGAGAGAAAAAAGAGAGAAGAAGATGCCTTTCATTTAGATGAAAGAGAGACAACTTTATCAAGGGTGTTTTTGAGATTTCAAAAAATTTAGGTTTTGTCTAGTGCATTCGAATTTTGTATTGAATTTTTGAAAGGACAAAATTCGGTTGATTTGTCCTATCCTTTTAACCATCTTTTCTCTAGTAACTCGGTTAAAAATGAAAACCAAACAACGGACAAAATTTTTTGTCTTGCCCAGTCTTAAAAGAATTAGATAACTAAACGATCCCTAAAAGAATAGTTATATTATAAGACACAAGGAGACGGGTTAACTTGCGTCAAGTCAAGTGAGCAAACCAAAGATTTCAAGTAAGTTGGTTTTAATACATCGCTATATTTTGGAGTGTTATATTAAAGTACTCGGAAACTTAAGGTTATATGTTATTATGCTTATAAGTAGTTATATGTGCGTGTGTTTGTATATTTCTAATTACTTGCTAAAAATTGATGTTATGTTTGGGTGGTTTGTTGTAAATTGAGTGGTGTAAGATTATTTGGTCACTCTAACCGAACTTAATTATAAGCGAACTAAATACTTTAATTAGACATGCATTGCAACCTTTTAGGGGATTGTTAGGATTCTCTAACTAAATACTAACACCTTTAAAAAAGACAGAATTGGATAGCATAATAGCCTTTTCTTCATTCTTAGCTAAACTAAGTAATACGAGAAAAGGTTGTGGTAAGAATGAAGGCAATGGTTGAAAGGATAGTCATGAGGAGAGTGGTGTCTCTATTTCATAAACCTAGGTTTGTGGTGGATTGCTACACCTCTAGCTCTCTTACTCACATGCACCTCTGAGACCTTCAATCTCTCGCTAGAATGATTCTCTTTCATCAACCTGCTAAAGACAAGACATAGTACATAGAAGAATGGTAGGCGAACTCCTTAAGAACTCATATTGGATACACCATTCTCTACTTTAATCTTTATACCATTGCTAACCTCTCATGTGTTGAGGCCGACTTGCCATATGTCAAGGCTGAGGTCAATATACATCAAACCTTGCTCCCACCAACCAAACCCTCATGTACCAAGGTTGACTTACCGAGTGCCTTGGTCGAGGCCTCAACACATCGGATCCTCCTCTTTCGACCTATTGAGCATAGAATGTGTACCCAATCATAGCGTACCACTTGTCATTCATTTTTCTAACATTGTATTATATTCTTTTATTCTATTTATCCCTTTTTACCCTTTTGGGAAAGTACTATAATAGTATTTTTTGCATTGCCCTTTATTGTAATTAGTTAAGTTTTCTTATTGCATTAGGAACTTACTATAAATGATCCCTTTTCTTTGTAGCCATATACCTTACATCCCTTTCAGATATTGAATATACTTGTTCTTGTGAAATATTCTTCTTCGAGTATAATCTTTTACACTCTTATCTAATTTTACCGAGTAGCTCAAGATTACTGACTGGTGAACCTTTACATTAGCTTGTACACCACATTAAATGAAGTGTTGAGTTGTGTTGTGTTGGTTGGTGAGTCACATCCTTCAAATAGCTTCACGTAAGCTATTGTGTTTTTCAACTTCTTCACTTCATTTTCTTCGTTATTACGAAGGTCCCATGTGGTTCTCATTTCCTATATAAACTATAGTGATTATTGAACTCCTAAGTACATCATTTAACCTTGGTATCAGAGCTTGAGGTTGCGATCAAAAGTTGTGTCGAAGTAGTTCTTACTAGTGTGCTATTTTGTTATACTCTGTTTTCTACTAGAAGAATATAGTAAGTCCGTAGTTCATTATTTGATTCGTATTTTCTAAGTGCGTATGGCAATTTCTTATGTAAGAAGTGTTTTTTGAAGCTTTGTATCGAGAATGTCAAATCCTGGTATTCAATGAGAGATTAACGATGCCGATAGTAATGCTCATGGTCGTGGTCATGGTTGTGTTACTTAACAAACCTCATAAACTACTAATGAACAGATATAAGTCCTTGCTACTATTGTAGGCAATTTAGTTGTTTTTGTACAAAGGGTAATAGAGATTTGGTCACAAGAAAGAGTTGTTGAACAGGCCAAGAAATGAGAGATAGGTTGAGAAGGCATATGGGTGAGTAACGAACCCCAGAGCCAATTCATATGAACCAAGCTTTACCTCGACATGTTGATAGAGTTATGAGAAGGAGACTTGAGTTGGATAAAGTTAAGGAGTATGAAGAGGAGCAGCGGTATGATGGAGTTGCGAAGCGTAAGCTTAGAGCTCTTAAGGGACCTAAGCATCTCAAAGTGCAAATTAAAACAATTTTAATCAATGGTTTATATTGTCTAGTGTTACCGTAGAAACCCTTTAATCCTCCATATCTTTATTTAAATCTTTACCTCTCTCTTATGTTTTACAAGTTGTGGAAAAAAAAAAAACTTGCAAAATATATTAAAAAATTTGTTCACTCTTACTAAGTATCAAATTATGATAGACTGAATCTAATTATCAATTCATTAAAAAAAGAACTTAATAATAATGTGAATTTTGTACAAAATCTTGATTTAACAAAAATATATCATAAAAATATTTAAGTAAAAAATTACATGTAGATAAAGAACTAACCAATATACATATAATTTTGCAAGATTGATTCTTTAATAATGCTAAAAGAAACACTTTTAAGACAAGTGAATAATAAACAACTAGTTTCAATAAAGCTCATTCACTATCATAAAATTAATAGTACAAAAAATTTATGGGAAAAGGAAATTAATATTATATTTGAAAAAAAAATCCTAAAAATAAGCTTTTTAAAAAATAAACTCAACAATACTAAACTTAAAATTGATTCTTGAAAATATGAACTCTAAATGAAATGAAGTCGGCTTTTCAAAAGTTGAAGTTACTTATCAAAGGTAGAATCGGTTTTAGAAAAGTTGATTTCTTGTATTTGTAGAGACTTGGCTTTTAGATTTTATGAATAAGAAATTAGTTACTCATAAGCCTATTTTAGTAAAAGCTTGTATTGTTTTTAAATTAGTATTGCATCTTTCAAAGCCAGAGTTTTTTTTATCATTATTTTGCCTTTAATTTGGTGCAAAATTAGTGGGAAATGTGCAAACTATAGAGAGGATGCGGTCAAGGTTTTCATTTTCGAGAGTGGGTGTTTTGCATTCAAACGGAGAAGGTGGAGGAAAAAAGCGGTTTTTTAATATGGGTATTAAGGAAATCGGCTTTTCAAAAGTTTGATTTTATTTCTTTATTTCCTTCAAACTAATGAACTCAACTTTTGTAAAACTGAATTTACGCCAGATCTTTAAGACCCAAAGTCAATACATTTTAAAGTTGATTTTTCCTGAGGTTAAAATTGGCCTTTTAGCAGTTGATTTCTTTATTTTTAAAAAATTGGCCTTTCAAAAGCCAATTTCCCAATTTCAAGAGAAAAAAATCCCTTTGGCTTTCGAAAACAATTTGAAATTGTGTTTTTAAAACCTGATTTTAAGTGCAGTTTTTTTTAGGATTATTTTTGTAAGAGCCTACATTAGGGACTCTTTTCTAAAATCTTGAGAATGTTGTTCTCTTAAAACTCATTAGACCATCCCCAATGCAAGGTTCCTAGTGCAATTTTCACAATGCAAGGACCTTCATCTAGGTTCGCCAGCATTGATGAGAAGTGCTTCTATTTTGTTCGTTGTTCGCCGGAGGACCCGGACACCTTTGGTTATTTTTCTTTTTTTAATCGTCAGCAAATCACAGCAGCTGGTCATTACATCCAAAGGCCTATTGTTTAAATTTTTTTAAAAAATCTTATTTATGTGGGTCTTATAAGTAATATAAAAAAAATTCAGAAGTTGATTTAGAAACCTTAGAGATAAAATGTAGAATTTCATGTAAGTTGAAGTATTTAAAATGTCGACATGACCTCTAACAATGTGAAATGGAGTCCTCAAAATTAAAGATGGCCTTAGTGAATCAAATATTCAAACGGGTCAATACTCTTTTGAGTTTGTTCCTCGCGTGTGTTTCATCACTGCCCTTACAACTCCTTTGTAAACGATAAAGATCCTTGTACAAAATATATATATATATATATATATATATTTCAGATAAAGTCCGTTGCAGATAATATAATATAGCAGATAAAGCGCCTTTTTATTTCAGGATTTATATTTTCAAGATTTTTATTGCTGAATTTGCATTTTTAAAAATAAATTAAAATATGGTTTCTATTACAAGTACCCATTAAAAGTCGAGCCCCAAAATAAAATAACAACATAAGTCCCAAAATGAGAAAAAGAAAAAGAAGTAAAAATATACCATACCCACACTTGCAAGTTTCAACTCATTTGAAGGATAATGAAATTAAGTCTTAAGAACTAAGCAGCCAATCTATAAAAGTACATGAACAGATTCAATTATACACCGCTTACAGGTCGCAATTTCCACCACGTACAAAAGTTGATGTCCGTCCTCTCACGTGGTGCTAACGAGTAACGTCACATGTTTGGCTATGCACCGGTTACAGTTTCTCGAAATGACTTCTACATCGACACGCTGTGCGCGTCTAAAACGACGGTTAGTTGTGTTTGTGAAGTGGCCCCATATATTTCAAGAAAAATGAAATACCAATTTAATCCCCCACATTTTATTTGAATGTTTACCCTTTTTTTTCATTTACTTATCAACTTACACGATAGAAGTGAGGTGAGTTGAATTAAGTTTTTAAAGGTTTATATCAGCTTGTTTGAAAATTATTAAGTTTGAACTAGTTGAACTTTTACTAAACCTGGTAATTATGAGCTCAATCTCAAGCGCATTAAAAAATCCGAAACTAGAACTCAGCTCATTTAGATAAATGAGCTTAAATAAGTATAAACTCAAGCTTGATATTGAATTAAAACTCAAAATTATTCAAAATATACTTTTTTTTTTATAATTTTTCAATCACATTATTCTTATTTTTATATTTTTTTTTTCATATAATATGATTTTTATATATTATATTAGCTTGCAAGTTTGTTCATGAGTTACTCGCAAGTATGTTCACAAGTTGTTAACCATATTAATGAGCCTACTCGTAAGCTGATTTGTGACCCTATGTATGAGCTCGAGCTCAGCTCATTTATATAAACAAGTTTTATTTTGAATTTAAGCTTAACCCGTTTATGGATTAAGCTCAAGGCGGCCAAGTTTAAAGTAAAATGATCTCGGGTAGCTTGCAAATGACTTGACTCGTTTATATCCCCATTTTATAAGTTATCGAGTGTATTAAAATATCCATTCACTCTTAATAAGTATTAACTTTTGATGGACATAATCTAATGATCAATTAATAAAAAAGGAACTTAATAATGTGAAATTCGTGTAAATTTCTTTTATTAACATAAATAAGTCGTGAAAATATTTAAATACAAAATTACAAGCAATATAAAAGAATAGGGAAAAGCAAAAAAAAAAAAAATTAAAAAAATTCAAAAGATGCTGTTCATTGAAAAATATTCCCAAGAATATGGCACAATGATTTTGATTGAATCAAAATCATTGGCCTAAATACCTATCTGTCCCTTCTTCTTTCTCTTCCTATCTCATTCCAGAAACTTCTCTCTCTCTCTAAACTCTCTCATACACTAAAAATCCTCTCTGTATAAACCAATTTTCCTTTCATTTTTTTTTCAAAAAAATTGTAGAATTTTCAAAAGAATGCGGCAAACAACAATCCTCGAGGAAATTTTTTAGAAAACAATGACAAAATCTCGCAATCTCCTTAATTTTTCTCTCTAGAAGTTGACAAATCAAAAGGTAAGTTTTTTTTTCCTTTCCTAATCAGTTTTATGAACATATAAATGTGTGAAATAGGCTTTTTGTTTAGAATACAATGGTACGTTGTTGTATAGATCAAATTTTGTAACGTTTTGAATTTTATATGTTAGTTTTTTATACATGCACATGTAACACGTGTTGTAAGTAGACTTATGTAATCAAAATGTAATTTTTGAAGTTAGTTAGTTTTTGTATAAATAAAACATTTAGGGAATAATCAAATCCCATTAAAAACAAGCTTATTATATTTATTTTGTTAATCGTATCAGTGGATATCATGACTGTGTGGTTATGCACATAAGATATAGATTATTTTGGTGTTGTAAATTATATCGGGTTGATGTGATACACAAGTTACAATGGATAATGTGAGGTAGTGTGCTATATTGGAGGAAATATTGTGAAATGGGAAAATGGGGTACATTACGATAGACGTCTGACAACAGTAGTTGGGATATCGATTAAAGCAACCTATGAGTAGTTTGTTGGCTTAATATGTAATTGGCTCTGAGTTAACATGATGACTCGATGTGTTGATTTGATTCACCGATATCCCCTTGTAGGAGGGAGTAGATACATGTTCTATGTTGTAACGATTATGACATGCAACAGTTAATAGCATCGTTGCTAGGATGTGGTGCAGTCAGCTATTGAAGTTCATGAACTCAACAATCCTTCTACTGCTAAGTACGATTTTGGAAGGTATGAACTGAATGTAGGGTTTTAAGTAGAAAATCAAGTGTTTCAATTTCAGCTGGTTCAACACAGTGATATACCCACTAATAGTAGCATGCCTAACTAGTGTAATGTAATGTAATGATGACGACTAAATTTAAGAGGGATACGGATGTGGAGCAGGAACTAACTTGTGCGAACATTGAAGAAGACTCAAATGATATCGATTTTAATCTTGATATTAGTTAAAGTGAAAAGTGGCTCTACGAAATTAGAGAAGTTAAAGGTACGAGCAGGAGGAACAATTGGAGGTAGAGGTTGACTACAGATATGGACGTAGTCGGGATGTTAAAACCAGTGTTGTTTTACATAGCACCAGTTAGTAGTGGCCTTGTATTGTTTGAGGAAAATGTAAATGATGATGAGTGGAGCTTTAGCAATGAATTTAAGGTAGGAATGCGATTCTAGAGAAAATAACACTTAAAGATAGCAGTAAAAATGCATTATGTTATGAACCATCACGACTTCGTTATAAAGGAGTTGGAGCATACTCTTTGGGCAATTAAATGTGCTGATTAGGAGAAGAGATCTTAATGGAAATTACGGGCATACAAGAAGAAGCGTACTGGATGTTTCATGATAACCAGGATTGTAGGTTCATATACGTGCTTAAATACTACTTTTAGTCAGGATCATCCTCAATTAGATTCAATAACTGTGTTTGGATTTATCATTAAGGAGGTACAAGATTCACCGAGTATTAAGGTGAAACATATTTAAACCACTTTTTGTAAGCAATATGGTTATACTCTACACATAAAGAGAGTTCGGGAAGCAAAATGCAAGGCGATAGAATAAGTTTATAGAAGGTGAGAGGATTTATATGTAGTGTTGTCATATCCTTTAAATGACGTCCAACAGACTAATCCATGAACTACGATAGATTTGCATATTTCACATTTGAGCTTATATTTTATCCTTAGTTTCTAAATACTATGTAGATATTTCAAACTTGTATTAGAACTTTCATAACGCTTCCATATTGTTATAATTGAATATGTTACTTTAATCAAAATTGTAATATCGATTCATGTAGACATAGAACAAAATATTCTCCATTTTGGGTAAGAGGATAAAACCGAAGATTTCACTAACATAGAACCGAATATAATTTAATTTGAGATATACTATTTGAATAAAAAATTATTTTAGGTTGAGCTTAGAATATGCAGTTTTGGATTTGATGTCTTAAAGGGGTGAAGTTGTGCTGTGATGCAAAATTGCCTCTTGTATTCTTGGGAATATTTTTTCAGAAATGGCATTTTTGGGAAAAAAAATTTTACCATTTTTTTCCTTTTCCCCAAAAGAATAGCACAATATACATATAAATAATCTACTATTTTTAATAATAATTTTGCATGAATGATTAATTAAAAATAAAAATGCTAAAAAAAGTAGTTTAGTTTCAATAACACTCATTTATTTTCATGAGATTAATAGTCGAAAAAATTAATACATCAAGTAATATAATTGTTATTATTAACTAATGCTTTACTCAGTAAAAACGAAATAATTCTAACATTAACAATGTGATTATTCACGGTATCACCAAAAAAAAAAATTAGTGCCTAACAAGAATGAATTTATTGAACTATTACTGTTTACTGAATGTATTTTGATTTTATTGGTCATTGTGAAAAAATACAAAAAGGGGAATATAAGAAAGAATAAAAACTAGTTCTTGAGTGACATATAATAAATGTATTTTGAAAAAAGTAAATGATTCGTTTATGTTTGAAGGCATGCATTTTAACTGTTTAGTTGTGTTTAAAATCATTACAAGATTTGTTTTTCAAAATATAAACACAATATACATTTTCTCATTTATATTTAAGAAATTTTACTAATTGTTTTTTGAGCTTGGGGACCTGCGGCCTCACTCGACTTCTTATCCCATACTCGTAGATCCCCACATTATTTTCATTAAAAAAAAATGCAAAAGGTAAAACAATTTTCTAGTTCACATCTTAAAAAAAATGGTGCCAAAAGTTAAAAAATAAAGGGTACGCTATATATTATATATTTATACTTTCATCGTTTTCTCTTTGCAAACTCATGTTTTTGTTTTTAAAGTTTGCATACCCTTTTTTCATCTCTAGTGGTTGATACTGATCAGTAGACGTGTATCTGCTTTTGATTTGAAGCTAAATAATCAATTTAACAAAGTAATATTATTAAGTTTATTTATTAAATAATATGAATATAATAATAAAATAACAAAAAAAGAGAATATATTGATGCAATAACTTTTCAAGATATCATTCATCTTAAGATCGATATAATCTGAACAAGCTTAACTTTAGAATTTCGAAATACCTATAAGCTACTGCACTAAAAGATATTTGAATGATTAGAGTTCTATTATCTAATATTTAAGAAATATTATAAATCCACCTTTCTTATAGAACTGACGTCCTATCCTCTTTGGTATGAAACATCCTAAGGTTATGTCCTTTAATGTAGCAGTTTTTTAAGATTGAGATTTAATCTGAATGCGTTTAACTTTGGAATTTTGATGTATTATAAGTCATTACACTAAAAGATACTTTGATAATTATAATTTTATCATTTAGCATTTAAGAGATATTACAACTACTTAAATCATGAGGCACCGACCACATTTTGGAGGGGTTGCACAATTGTCTTGTACGTTGGATGACCTTTCTCAACCTTGAGGTGGTGGATAATTGACTAAATGGCTATTGCATTACTAACCTAACATTATAGAAAGGTCGTGTGACTTGATGAGGTGGTGAATGGCATGAGCCTACCAAATCACTTACTACCTTTGAAATATTTTTTGTCTTTTAGGTCATGGTAGCATGACCATTGGCAAATTTAATTATGATACAACGAGTTCTTTAAAACACTCTTTCTTAGTCTTTCATTTTAGGTTTTCTTTTCTTTTCTTCTTTTTTTGTGTGGTGATGGTTGGCCATTAATCATATATAAGCTAACTATAATGGGAGGACATGGTCGGGTAATTTATTAAACCCCATGTTGGTCAACAAAATCTAGGGGATAGGTAGTCATCACCTATAGGGAATCATGTGGTCCCTAGTTGGAAGCCTTTTTTATTATTTCATTTTTCCACAATTCTTTTATTTTTCTTGATTTTTATTATTTTTCAATTATCTAATAAATATATTAATTATATTATTTGTTTATTTATTTATCAATTGATTAAAAGTTAACTCTTCGGAGCTATTAATATTGATGGATAGATATAGAGTTTTAGCAACTTTGAACTTTCTTGATTAGATACCCTAATAGTTTGAAATGAGGCAAACTAATATAGTTATTAGAATGGTCATTACAATGAAACGTAATAATTATAAGAGGGCCACATGTTTCATTTTATTTACATTTTAGTTCCATATTTTTTTTTTCATTTTGATATTCCACTGTTATAAAAAGTATTATGAGAAAATCAATAAAATAGCGATATATAAAAATGATGAATCGAAAAAATTCAAAAAAAAAAAAAAAAAAACAAAACGAATAGGTTTGACTCTCGAATTATCAAGCGCACATCTTTTGCAGTAAATATACAACTTTTATGAACTTTATATAACTAAAAAAATAATGACATTTACCACCCAGTTGTCATCATTGCCATTATTATTATTATTTGTCATTATGATATTTATTGTTTTTAATATTTTATACTTATCAATAATAATAATAATAATGCATAGAGAAAAACCGAAAATAGGAAAAAGAAAAGATAGGAATCAACAAAATTAATCTTTTTTTCTCTCTATATTAGGTAGCATTTAGTTATAAAGGCTGAATTGAAGGAAGAGAAAGAGAACTGGATAAGATAAGTATAAGAAAAATTGGACAGTACAAACTTATTGTACTATGTTTGGTTTACACAGTACTTATTACAAAATTTATATTAAAANTCAGCTTTCCATTCGTATGGGAAACGAATATGCAGGGAAGAAAGATTGTGGGTCCAAATATAACAGGGACAGTCACATCCCTCTATCGCGATTTTTCTACTCCAATCGGCACCGTTTTATTAAAACAATGGTGGAGTGAATCGCATTATCTACCTGCCATTTCAAAAACGGCAAAAATAAAGTGCGATTTCTTCATAAATCCATGCCACGTGCCCCCATAAGATGAAAAAGGTAAATCAAAGCGATAAAAGGTGATTTAGAAACCGCATCTGTAAAACTATTTTAGCTGGGATCCCTTTTCAGGAAATAGGTTGCCCATAGAGGCAAACACATCGATTTCTCAATAATGACTTATGCTAGTCTATTTGGTGAGATAGCGTTTCGTTATATAATTTTTGTGATATTAAATTAGATAAAAAAATTTATTTTATATTTGATTTATAAATTGTGAATTTTATTTTTATATCTTAATATAGATGAAATAAAATTTAAATATTTTATTTGATCCATCAGCTTAACTTTTATTTAATCACTAAATAAATTTATAAATCAAATATAAAATAAATTTTTTTATCTAATTTAATATCACAAAAATTATATAACGAAACGCTATCTCACCAAATAGACTAGCATAAGTCATTATTGAGAAATCGATGTGTTTGCCTCTATGGGCAACCTATTTCCTGAAAAGGGATCCCAGCTAAAATAGTTTTACAGATGCGGTTTCTAAATCACCTTTTATCGCTTTGATTTACCTTTTTCATCTTATGGGGGCACGTGGCATGGATTTATGAAGAAATCGCACTTTATTTTTGCCGTTTTTGAAATGGCAGGTAGATAATGCGATTCACTCCACCATTGTTTTAATAAAACGGTGCCGATTGGAGTAGAAAAATCGCGATAGAGGGATGTGACTGTCCCTGTTATATTTGGACCCACAATCTTTCTTCCCTGCATATTCGTTTCCCATACGAATGGAAAGCTGAAATCGTAGGAGTAGAGGTGGGTAAGGGCCGCCCGGTCTTGAATTACTCCGAAATTGTCGGTTTATGGGTTCGAACAGTAACCAGCTTATAGGAAGATAGTTTTGAGTCGGTTCGACTTTTGAACAGTTTTTCTAAAATATTTTATTAATTTTTTAAAATACATTAATAATTTTTAATAATATAATCTCATTTCTCTTTTTTTTTTAAAGTGTAATAATTTATTAATAATTTTTAATTTTTTTATTAATTTTTGACTTAATGTGATTTTAACTTTTTTTAAATTTTTTTCTCTCAAATTTTATTTTTTTCCTTATATTTAAGTTTTTAACATTTAATAAGTTTTACAAAAAAAATTTACATTAATTGAAATTAAATTTTTGTTTTATCTTTAATATATAATTAATTTATGATTACTCATTTATTATTAGTTTGACAATATTATTTTAAAAAAATTATCTTTCTCCATTACAAATAAAATACCTTTGATATGCAATGACCTATTAAATGTTATTCAATTATTTTTTTCGACTTAATGGCTTCGTTTTTCTTTTTCTTTTTTTTCTTTTTTTTTTTCTTTTAAAGTTGTAAACCGACTGAGCCGACTTGCGTAGGTTGGTTTGGCGATTCGTGATTCGCGATCCGTCAGTTTGGGTTATTTTGCCCTCTTGAACCATTTAGACTCTTAGGATATGACGGTTTGTGAAGACGGTTCGACTCGACTTCCAACGGATTGGATTAGTTCATGATTTGAAACCAATTCTTATATAAGTCAACGTGAGAGAGGAAAAGCTACAATCGCAGGATGGTTATACTATTCTAAAAATCGTGTTTTGCTTGCACCATTTCAAAATTGCATCTTGCTTACACGATTTGTAAATCACATCATGAAACCACCATTTTCTCGTTAATTCTTCCTTCCTTCGTGCCACATGGTTGACTGTTGTCAAAAGTGAAATCATAGATAGAAAATACAATTTCAAAACCATATTTTTCAAAATATTTTAGCCGAATCTTTTTTTTTTTTTAAGATATAATTTACACTAAAGATAAACATGTCTTTTGATTAACCATTACCATCTCCATATCAATCAAACTACTCGATTATCGTTTCAAGCATAGCTCCTGATGTCTATAAGATGGATCCCCACACAACCTTTTCTCTACTCCACGCCAACAAGTCCATATATGATAGTCTATTTATTGAGTTCGCTGCAACAAAGTCTATATTATAATTCCTAAATAATTCAAACTAGATAAAATTCAAAATCTTTAACCATACATAATTTTAAGGTGTGATATTCGATTTTTGGAAATTATAAACCAATGAAAATCTCATGGCTGATAAAATAATTTTAAATATTATTGAAAAAAGTCTCTCAGAATTGGTTAATTCTGCTAAAATTTTAATTGAATAATCAAACTGGGAATGATTCAAAATTATATCTTGATCGGCCAATTTGAAAATGCCTATTCAATACTATTTGCAAACCGTAATAAATGTCATAAACTTTTTAAAAATATAGATCAAATAAAAATAAAAAACAAATTATAAAAAATTTTTAACTTTCAATTCTTAAGGATATATATAATTTTTATTAATTTATATATAAATATAAATTATATTATAATATTTTTACTGACTTTAGTTCAATCACAGTTCAACTTCAGTTGATTTTCCTAACCCTTAACTCCTTTTTATTTTCGAATAAATCTTTTAATTTAAATTTGATAACATTAAATATTATCATAACATATATTATATAGAGAGTCACTTAATCATCGATTTTAAAAGATCAATATACTAGATTAAAAGAAAAGTTAGTTTGCATATTAAAAGGAAAAGATTGCGAAAGTGGCCACTTGTATTATTACCTTTTCTATTTTAGGGTAATGGGGTAGGTGTATTAATTTTTGATTAGATTGTCTCTATTTATATATATTTCAATTTTGTGAAAATAGACAACAATAAGGCTATGTTTGTTTTTTTTTTTCTTTTCTACTTTATTGATATCTACTTAAATCTTGTATTTAATAAGAATAGGACATTCGAAAGGTGGAAATATAATTTTATATATACCATTTTTCTAAAATTAATTATTCAATTAATATAATCATTTTTAATGTATAAAATATATATTTTAAATCTTTTTTTCAAAAAAAAAGTGAAATTTTATTTTTTAATTCTAACATTCTAATCACTATCATCATTATAAGGGTTGAATACTTGTCTTCCATTCTTTTTAAAAATAATTACATAAATATAAATGAGATAAAATTAGTTAATTAATTATCAATAATAAATCGCATCTTAAAGGTAGAGGCATTATAATTTATAGGAATATTTTATTAATAAGATGTGATTTAATGAATTGAGTATGATTATTAAATCATATTTAATATATGCGATTTTAATACTTTATTTATTATTTGTATTGAATATATGACAAAAACAAAAAAGTATTGGCACGATGGTTAAGGTCTTCATAGTAAAGTATGAGGCTAGAAGTTTGGAATTAAGTAGAGCTGTGTATTTGTATAATTAATTTAATATAATTGGTATTTGTATAATATTTATAGTCAATATGTAAATTTTTTATTATAATTATGTAACAGAAATAGATAAAATATTATTTTAAATGTAAAATTTTAAATAAATATAGATTAAATAAAACAAAAAGAGAGAATCTAAATTGGAAAAAAATTTTAAAGTTTCAACTTAAAATTAAAAATTATAAAACTTGAGTACTTCTATTGACCATTGTCATTATTATTCCAAAACATGGAATATAAAATAATACGTCGTCTCTTTTCTGTCCCTCATAAGGTCCATCAACTTCATCCGCTTTCTGCTTATCTCTTTCTTCTTCTGGGTGAATCGCTTGTCACTTTTCACGATTGAAGTACCTTATTTCTCACTTAACTGATCCACTCTCTCCTCTCTCTCTCTCTACACTCCATCAACTTACTCCTACCTTCACACCATCAACAAACATTCGGAATGTGTCTTCTCTCTTCTCTTCCCCCAAGCAACGAACCTTCTCTCTGTTTCCGGTTTAATCTCTCTCACTAATCTTATCCTCTCTCTCTCTCTCTCTCTCTCTCTCAGTTCTTCGCCTTCTACAATGGCGGACTTACCTCCAGATCAAATGACCTACCTCCATGGAGACCTCGACCTCCACATCATCTCTGCACGTGACTTACCTAACATGGACGTAGTCTTCGAGCATCTCCGCCGTTGCGTCAATCTCTGCCGGCCTCACTCCTCCGGCGACGGAGATGAAGGAGATAGAAATAGGGAATACGATGGTGGAAATGAACATGATGGAGACCGTGAAGAGCATCGGAGTGCGAAGATCATTACGAGTGATCCGTACGTAACGGTTAATGTACCTCAAGCAACGGTGGCGCGTACGCACGTGATTAAGAACTCTCAGAACCCTAGGTGGGACCAGAAGTTCAAAATTCAATTGGCTCATCCCGTGATCGATCTGGAAATTAAGGTATGATCCCCAAAAATTAAAAAAAAAAAAGAGAAAAGTTTTCTCAAATTTTAACTGTTGTTAATTTTTAGGGCTTGTTTTGTTAATTCAATTTCGCCAGAGTAATATTTGACGGACTATTGTCTTCAGTGAAAGATTGGTAAGGACACGAGACTTTCCATACAAAAACGTGGTTTTGATATCTCCTAATATGTAGTTGCGATAACTGGTGTGGGAGATGTATCGAATTCTAAGTAATTGCTTTCATGAAAAGCAATAGCAATTTGCCTTTATGACATTCTATTTCATGGAATCAACTAAATGATGCCTTATTAGATGGTGAGTCAGTTATAGAAGTGCTACTTTGTTTCTGTTAGTTCTTCGTTTTTATGCACCCTAAAAGAAGAAGATTAAATCAGTAGGAATTGAAGTATGGAATAGGAAAAATTGCAATATCACCCCCAACCTATTGGTCTCTTCCTGGTGCGGATACATCCAGCATTGCCTCCCAAAACTTCTACACAAGCGATGTATGATATCGAGGAAGTTCTGAGAAAAATATATTATTTGATTTTACTAGATGTTGCGATAAGTAACTAGTGAATGTGGGAGATACTCTTATAATCAAGGTGTGAGATAGTTTCTATGGTGTAATAAAAAAACGTTCTCTAGTTATGAAAAAGGATAGAAACGTCTTTTGAATTTTGAGGATCGCTGTGATTGAACATTAGGATCCCAAACTTTTAGCAATCGGATTGGACTGTTTGGTAATGAAAATAAGCATTCACAAGGAACCCTATTCCTTCAAATCCATGGCATCCTCCTTATTTTTTAAAACCCCATTACTAGGATTGTAATACTTAAAATAGATCTTACCTCTATAAAGAATTATCACTCCACCTTCCCTCTCTCTCTCTCTCTCTCTCTCTCCACCTTCTTCTTTATGGGTAACTATTTATGTATGAGCTTACGATTTCGAAGTTCACTTTAATTCAACCAAATGAAGTAGGAGCATTTCATATCTAATTTTTATAAATTACAAAACAATGTATGGTTAATCAAATTCCAAGGAATTAGATATTTGGAATTGGATTCTAAAAATTGCTATTCCAAATCTGGAAGCTGAATAAGGCTTTAAGGTTCATAAAAGTTAAATATTATTACATTAATCTACACCAGTTATGCTAACTAGTAGTGGTCACTGTCTGGCTGTGACAGAAGGTGAGTGATGGTAGAATGCAGTACAGGTGGTTAATATTCATGGTAAAAGTGATCAAGAATTAAGGGAAGCTGCTTTTGGTTTTTATTTTATTTTATTTTTGAAATATATGATTTCCCATTTCTTGTCATTTAAATGATAATCATTCTATGTTTTTATATATATCTAGACAATTGCTAGAAAATTGGCATGAAGATGCCAAAATATTGATCTTTTCAGGGATACTTGTCCTTTTGAAAATCGCTGCAACCTAGCATGTCTGCACACATTGCTTAATAAAAATGGTTTTATTAAAGTTTGTTATTGTTACCAGCAATGCGTCATGCTTTGGCCATTTAAAGATTCTTTCTCCTTTTTTGTTTTTTTTTTTTTTGAAATAAACATTACTCCCATCGAGTTTTGAACTTTGAAATCTCTGTTTATGAAGAGCGGTTTCTCTTTCAGGTCAAGGATGATGATGTCTTTGGTGCTGAGGTCATTGGTGTTGCAAAAATCCCAGCAAAGCAAATTGCTTCTGGAGAGCAGATCTCAGGATGGTTCCAGCTAAATGGGCCTTCAGGGAAGCCACCAAAGCCACGCACTGCAATACAGCTTGAGATGAAATTCACAGAGGTGGAGAAGAATCCATTGTATCAGCATGGCATTGCAGGTGACCCTGATCATTTAGGAGTGAGGCATTCTTACTTTCCCTTGAGGAAAGGAAGTCATGTTACATTATATCAGGATGCTCACAAGACTGATGAATTGCCTCAAATAGCGCTGGATGGTCACAATACTTATAAGCATGGAAAGTGTTGGGAGGATATTTGCTATGCAATATCTGAGGCTCACCATTTGATTTATATTGTGGGTTGGTCTGTTTTTCACAAGATCAAGCTTGCTAGAGAGCAAACTCAGCCACCGCCGCAGGGTGGAGAGTTGACACTAGGTGAATTGCTCAAGTATAAATCTGAAGAGGGGGTGCGGGTTTTGCTGTTAGTTTGGGATGATAAGACTTCACATGATAAATATTTTATAAATATGGTGAGATTTTAAATGGTTCTGCAGTTATATTGGTTATTCCATACTATGGTCAATCACATGCTGTATGAAGTGGTTTTCATCCTTGGTAGCATATTAAGTGTCTCTTTTGGGCTTTCTTTAATGTCCTTGTGTTTAATTTCATATTGAATTCACAAGTTCAGTTATTGTGGTCTGCTTGTAAGGTATATAATTATATTCAATCATTTTTTGGCCTATTTTTTGCAACCTGAATATCTGTTCTATCTATGAATGAAATGCACAAGTAATTCTGATTTATAATGGTATTGGCTGCAGCAAGGGGTTATGCAGACACATGATGAAGAAACTCGGAAGTTTTTCAAGCATTCCTCTGTTAAATGTGTGCTGGTTCCTCGTTATGCAAGTAGTAAACTTAGCTATTTCAAGCAACAGGTAGGTTCTTTCTTCATATTTCCTTAATATTTCAATACAACAGATAGCCAAAGTGCTCTAAAATCATAAACAGACAAACTCATGTTGTTTTAGAGTTCCTACATCTCTGCAGACTGCAACTTTATTTTGTTTTGGGTTAATTTCGCATGTCATTTGCAATTTGTATCTTCTTTTTCTTTTTAACGATACCTGTATCTTTTTAAAGTTGTTAGAGCTTGCTTGTATTTTTCTCTTTCTTTTTTTGGGGTAAGCTTGTATTTTTCTTTATGCACATGGAGTTTTTTAAGTGTATATGATTATATCTTTTATCATAACTTTGTTTTATTTGGCAGATAATTTGCTCAAATAAGATAAAGTAAGTAGCAGAATAAACATGCAAAACAAACAGAATCTCTAAATAATATGTTTTACACGTATTATTTGCAAAATCCTCCCGCTTGATCTTCCGTTTTCTACTACAGACAATGTGGACCAATCTGCCATATTTTATCTGTCTTGCTACGTAGCTCCTCATCAAATATCCTAGTTTATATGAAGTTGTCGTATATTATTGTGAACATAATGGTGTTTTTTTATTTCCCTGCAAGTATCTTCTGCAATTTCTTGCTCCTTGTTATACTTGTTCATGAAACTACTGGAGATCACATTGTGAAGAAGATGGCTCTTACACGACATGGCTACTTGCCACATAGCCCATTGGTTTGTGCAAGGCTCACCAATCTACCTAGACTAGAATCATCAATTTTATATAAACTCAATCATCAAACAGATATATTACATACGGCTCATCTCCAAAGTTATTTGTAAATCTCAATCTCGAGCAGTACATAAGTAGGCTAGTCATTAGCTAGCCAAAAAAAAAAAAGTAGACTAGTCTTTACTACATCTACGTGTAAGGAGTCTAAACTTTAGTCTGTCCAAAGCAAACTTAAGTAATTAAGAAATTTATCAACATCTAAGTCTAAGGAGTCTAAACTGCTCCACGTATCAGACGAGAATGAGCAAAGTTCTTTTAAGGACGGCCTAATGTGTCTTGTCTCCACAAATATCAACAAATAAGTGATCAATGCTTGTAGGAAAATAGTCCAGGTCTTGAATCCATAGTCCAACCTGTGCTTTCCTAAGTTATCATCTATAACCATTAAGTGCAACATTGGGTAAGTTTAGAGCCTAGCAAAAACTGTATCCAAAACCAGATAAATGCTGATACAGTGCAAGTGTCATACCTAATGCATACATAGCCTAATAAAATTAACAGTCATTATATAAGACCATCTATTGGGTTACTCAGAGTCATTTATACTTGACACATGATATCTGGTTCATTCTGGTTTCTTGACCTGATCCGGCCATTAGTAATTAGTCTATAGCCTTGTAACCTGACCCACAACAGGTCACAGAGTGCTTGAAATGAATCGATACTGGTCCTATGTCTAGCCTATCCCATGAGGGTCTTGGCTTTGATATTCCATCACAATTGCTTTATCTCATCTTTCCAGCCCTTCTAAATGACCACGATTAATCAGTCTACGGATGCTGTACCTTGCCCAATCACCCAACATTAGGTGATAGGCATATGTCATTACTACATTTTTAGCATACATTGCAGTTATAAGTGAAATAGTACTAAATTCATGAGTAGCACAATAAATAAATTGTCGAAATAGGAACCATGGGCCAGTGACTCACCTCTTATGGACCAAATAATAATTTGTATTAGATCTTGATTACCTGGTAAAGTGTGATCACTTTTATAATTCATCATCCAATTATTGGGTTGGAGTGGGGTATGGCGGGGTGGTTTTGGTTGATAGGTTTCAGTCAACCGTTCTAGCTTGGAAATCCATAAGTTTGCTTGCCTATTCTCAAGTTCGGTTGACCGAGTTACCTTGTAAGCCTTAAGACCCAACTCTGAGGTTGAGTTCAATCAAATAAACTTATACTTCAGTTGGCTGAATTGCCCAGAAAACTCAATACACATCCTCTGCTTCGATTGGGCTGTCTAGGTCTAGTCCCTATTTTGGTTTACTGAACTGGGCTATTATGAAACAAAAGCTCAGATTTCTATCTTGTTCTTGTCTACTCCCCACTTCCATCCCACTCCACTATAGGCTGAAAATCAAGGTTTTAACATCATTTGAATCACAAACACAAATAAACATTCATCAATCCTTCATTTCAATCAAAAGCCATCTTGAACTTCCTTCAACCTCCATTCCATTTGGCAACCAAACTTAACATTCAAATGTTCTTTAGGATGAATTTAACTCATCATATCAAATGATAGAATCATTACCAATCCTCAATATAATCTTGAATCTTTGATAATTCCTTGTATCTCTTCCTTGTCATAAAACGGAGTCCACACTTAATTAATCTCCTTACATTAAGGACTTAAATTCAAAACTTGATTAAACTTAGTAATCTTACCTTAATGGAAGTCCCTAATTACCAACTACAAGCTCTCTCGGTTCTTGCCTCCCTCAGCTTGAAAGCTTTCTAGTGTAGATTAAAGGGAGATTAGGTTATACTAGCATAAGCGTCATGGCTTTCTTGCTGATCTTTTGTTTAGGGGTTTTCATTTACGCTAAAAGGGTAAGATACCATTAATGTCCATCTTAGCCTTTCTATCAAAATGCCTTAACTTAGAAGTATTTCTCGGATAATTTCGTGATTGGTCCACTATATTGATTGTTATCTGGTACTGGACTCTGAATTAATAAAATTGTAAAATACATATATTTTGACAGTGCTTCTTCTCTATGGTTGTTCTTAATGTCTGTGAACTATAAATTAAACAAGAAAAAGAAGTCTATGAACTATAGGAAAAGATGGAGTTGTCAATTAACCACCCAAAAAAACAAAAAAAAAAAGGATGGAGTTGTCCTTTAGGTCCTTGTGAAATTGTTTGATGCATGTGATATTAGATGTTAGTTTTACCCACACAATTTGTTGAACTGAAATTGCATCATGTGAATTGTCCAGGTTGTTGGAACCATGTTCACGCACCATCAAAAGTGTGTCTTGGTGGACACGCAGGCATCAGGCAATAACCGGAAAATTACTGCATTCATAGGGGGTATCGATCTCTGTGATGGGCGTTATGACACACCTGAGCATCGGCTGTTTCGCAATCTTGACAGTGTCTTTCAGGATGATTTTCATAATCCAACATTTCCTGTGAGTTAGATGATTATCTGAGTTACCCACGTTTGGTTTTTCTTTCTGTAGTTTGATTGCATTTTCTTCTGTACCCATGCATCATAATGCATTAAAGACTCCATTAATTCTAAATATGCATGTAAGAACAAGAATGTTCTTTGTGCATGTTGCTAAATTCTTTTCCCTTAAAATCTATCTCCTATGGGCCTCTCAAATTGTGAATGTTCTCTTTGATACCCACATTTGGTTTGATGTTTTCTGGCTTTCTCTAGCAGAAGTTAGAGCAATTTCCTTTATACCAAAACATAAATAGACCACAAATTGAGAGTACTTTAAGAAGTGACAGACATTTTAATCTTTCTAGGGATTGTATTTCCTCTTAAATGTCTATTTCTAAACTTGTCTAGCGCAGCTCTCATTCTAGTAATAGCTTAGATAATATTTTTTTTTAACATTCTATGTAATATCTTTGCTAGATTCTCAGTTTGGTTTAGGGTTGTAAAGGAGTTGAGTTAAGTTGAGACGATATAATGTTGAGCTCAAGCTTGACTTGAGCTTGAGCTCGAGCTCGGTTGAACTTAGAATTTTGAGTTCGAAGTCGATTAAAAATGCTATTCAATGAGTTCGAGCTTAACTTGATTAAGTTTGTTCAAGCTTAATTTATCTAAATATTTATTTTTTTAATTATAATAATATTAATATTGAAGCTTGACTCGAACTTGATTAATATTTATACTTAATTTGAGCTTAATTAGGCTTAGTGAGCTAGTCTAACTAAATACTACGAAGCTTGAGCTCGACTCATTTAGCTACTTGAGTAGCTCAAGCTTGAGCTTGACTGTTCTCAAGTCAAACTTGAGCAGTGTGCATATAATTTGACTTGTTTGCACCTGTAGTTTGGTCTTCTATAATTGTTGTTGCTTCATATAGGTATTGATGCAATAGGAGAAAATTCTGTCATCTTCAAATAGAAATAAACTGTTAAATATCTTGTTTTGGAACTGTGCCTTTACCATGCTGCCTATCCCTGTTAGAGGTAGCTCTAAAGATATGCTTTATGGGTGTCAGGCTGGTACCAAGGCCCCCAGGCAACCATGGCATGACTTGCATTGCAAGATTGAAGGGCCTGCTGCATATGATGTTCTTGTAAACTTCGAACAACGCTGGAAGAGAGCAACAAGGTTTAAAGAGTTCAGTCTACTTTTTAAAGGGAAGACACATTGGAGTGATGATTCTTTGATTAAAATAGAGCGCATATCTTGGATATTGAGTCCTAAGGCTCCTGATCCATACGAATCTCATGATCGAATCTCATCTCTGATCAAGGTTCATATGAAGGAAAATCCGGAAGATCGTATCACTTCTATTCCAGAGGACAACCCTGACTTGTATATATACAATGAAAAGCATCCTGAAAATTGGCATGTTCAGGTAAGTGTTGTAAAGTTCTTTCATGTGATATATGCTATGAGCATTCTTTCATGGGCGTCTTTCCTGTGTTTTTTGAGGTGAAGGTTGTATGATCCATTGGTGCAGATATTTCGATCAATTGACTCAGGATCGCTGAAGGGATTTCCCACGAAAAATGAAGCTATTGCAGAAAAACAGGTTCTTGTGAATTCTGTATTCTCTCTGTCTATGATAATCATTCTAAATTGTATGTTCTTTTGTTCGATAATGAGCATCTCAGACCTACCTTTTCTTAAATATTAAAACCAACTTTGATAATAAAGTCATATTTTATATCATTAACTTCATTCCTTTAAATACAAGTTATGCAAGGATTTAGATAAGAAAAGTAACTAAACTCTTCCACCATGTCAGCTGGCATTAATCTCAGTGGATCTTATTTCCAGGAGATACACTTCCACAAAATGGATAAAACAAGATAAGAGAAATCAATCCTAACAATATCTGTGCATACGTTTGGGAACCATAATATCTAACACTGCTACTTAAGCTTACGAATAGATGTCAAACATTCCTAACTTGCTTGAGATGAATTCTGACCTTGCTGTCAATAAAGACACTGTAAAATTATTAGTAACTTGACCTATGCAGGAATATAGGTTAGGTTAATTCAAGCCTCATCAATTTCCAATTTAATGAAATTCCTATCAATCATTTACTGGGAAAATGCATATCAATCCTTAAATGTAGGGTTCTATCATGCTGAACCAGATTCTTGACAATGCCGATTTGGGTTTGCTATTACTATATTGCTGAAGAAGACCCAAGCATAGTGTTGGCAAATCCTTCATCAACTGTTCTAACCAAATGACTTCGCAAATTCAATGTGCAATGACTCTCAGCACTATATGACTATGGATTGCTTCTTATTTCTCCATATGACTGGTTTCCTTGAAACTCTTATGCAAAAATAACTGAACATTGACTTGCTGTCTGCATGGTTACCTGTCCGATCAGCGCCTACATAAACATCCATACTTCTATTTTCTGTTTTCTGAAAAAGGATCTTGAAGATTCCTTTAGGTATTGTAGAATGTGTGTCATTGTGGCCATGTGTTTCTTAGCAGAAGAGTGCATGAGACCAAGCTTACGACATGGGTGACGTCTGATCTTGTGTGTGACAGATGAATTAACTTCAGATAAATTAACCTTCCAACCAAACTTTGCTACTGCTTTTCATCCATAAACTCTCCATGTGGGGGGCAAAAGAAAAAAATTCATCATATCTCATTGGTGGAGCTGCCAGTTGAAATACACAGCAAGGAGATGACAAGACTCAAACAGAATTGAGTTTAGAAACCAGAGCAAATATCTCTCATAGTCAATTCCATAAGTTTGGTTGTAACTTGGTGCCATTACTCAAGCCTTTCTGTGGTCAACTACCTTCATCAGATCAATGCTTTATGTGAAAGACCCATTTGCTCCCTGGTGCTTTCTTCTCCTTAGCCAATTGCTTTTGTTTTTCACTAATGCTTTTCTTTCCTCCATGATTGCCTCCCTCTAAACTGGAATGTAATATCTTTATAGATATTCTCAGGGTATTAGTACACTTTGAACTAGATTTGTGAATTTCTAAAACTAGGATGACAGGTTGGAATGTATGAAGTGATTTGAAATTTGAACTGCATACAAGACCTTATTCCTTTCCCAAGAGTAATGAAGTTTTGGATCACTCTCATCATTAGTCATTGAATGCATCTTTTAGTGTGATAATTGTGTTATGGGCCTTGAAGATGGATCCGGTCATAGGTTAGTGCACAAACAATTCATCAACTATGATTGATTTGCCCTTTTAGTATTTTGGCCTTTTTCCGTAGACCCTATGATGAAATTGGGATTGTGGCTTGTTTAGAAAGAACTTTCCAATCTTGTAAGGTACAACTACTTTGAGAACCAATTTAGACTAATTATATAAGTGTTTTAATAATACTTCCCTATTTAAAAGATATCAATGCATCTAGATATTCCTCTCCTATTATAATGATTTATATAAATATTCCTTAACATTACTCTTTCTTGTTATAGAATAGAGTTGTTATGTAAACCATTTCGTCTGTGACAGTTGTATATTCTTACATTTTAATGAAATTGTTTAATCATCAACCTTGCCCCCTTTAATCACAAGATGTACCCAACAATCACAGCATGATCATCTATAAGGTGATAATCAATCTGAGAATCGGATAGGTTTAGATTCTTATAGGGCCCTAGTGCCACTATGAATTAATAGAAAGCTTTTGATGGTTTATAAGGTTAAACATGATAATGGTGTTGAGCAACCCTTGCAATGGTATGGTGCTCACAATGGAAATTTTCTTTTTCTTTATTCTTGTACAAACGTGGATTCTAGATCTTTAGATAAGAGAAGCTCAGATGTTCTAGGCGCTCATATCATCAGATGATGATACAATTCCTAGATAGTCTTAACTGTAGATTTAGAGAATGACTCTAATGAAGAGTTTGCATGGACAAAGGCCTTCATAAATTTAATGCAACATCTCCTATCTTTGGGGGCGTATGTAGCAATAGAATCATGTGATTGGGGGATGACCGGATTTACCTTATCTAAATATTGGAATTACTCATAAGAAAATATTCACTTGTTATTATAATTTTTTTTTTATTTTACATTTAAAAAAGGATTTTGTTAATAATTACTCCGATAACACTTTCTAATACTCAAAATAATGAAAATTTCTATATATTCATTTTAATGAATTGATTAAAAGTGCTCGATACACTTTGTGAGATGTTAAAATAATAATCTTTTTATTTACCCAAAAAAATAATAATCTCTTTTACCTTTTCATTATTGCATGTATATGTTAATTCAAGTTTAACTATCAATTTATAAAAAAAATAAATTAATACTTAAAACTTATGTTACTTTTGTTATCAACAAAATAGATCACAAAAAGATGCAGGTAGGATAAGAAGACTAACATGAGACAAATTTGAGTATTCTTCTATTTCATTTATGATGACTTTGCAAGATTGTGTCATTGGTAATAATACAAAAATATCATTTTGAATATGAGTAATTAAACAATTAGTTAATCCGTAATCCATGTTCATTTTTATAATATTAATTGTCAAAATAGTTTTAGTACTTTAAGCCATATGATTGGCGTTATTTATTATTACTTTATGTGATAAGATCAAAATATTTATAGCATTGATAACGTAATTACCATTTGTGGTGTACAATTAATAAATAAATAGTAACTCAAAGGAATTCATTTAATTAACTATAATTTTGTTATGGACGAAATCTAATGTTACAATTATTATTAAAAGAAAAGTATAAAAAAAAGGAGTAAAAAATAGAAATATCATTAAAACAAGGGAAAAGTACAAATATATCATATTATTTATTTTATATAATTATGTGGACTAATAGAATTGAGCCACATCTCATTGTGTAATGGAAATGTTAACACTGTTAACAAAAGTTGTGGTTTGCAAAATTTGCAAATGTTGAAGAATTCAAATAGAAAACATGGCTAACGTTTAGACTAAATTTGTACTTTTTCCTTAAAACGATAAATGTAACTTGAAAATATAAATGGACTTTTATGGATAAAAACCAAGATCTCATGTTTGCAAAAATCAAACACTTAAGACTTTGCTTTGTCTAATAACATATTAAAATTTGCTCTGAAATAAATAAATAAATATGTATATATAAAATATGTTTCTCTCCATTTTGAATTAAGTTTTTTCCTGAGCTTGGGAGGCTGGGAGGTCTGTCCCTGGCTCTCTTTAAACAAATTATGAACCTTTCTTTTCATCAATAGTCTCGATAACCTTTCCTCAAGGATAGGTCCTAAATTTCACAATGATAAGGGAAAAAAATTACTTTGCAATTCATATCTTGGATAATCTTACTAACTGACAGCGAATGCTTTATCTAACTTCATTTCATTAGCTTCATGTCTTTAAGTACAGACCAACAAGGATTTAGCTAAGAAGTAGCAACTAAACTCTACCATCACAGAGCCAGTGCTAATCATGGATCTTATATCTAAAGGATAAACTTCCACAAAGGAGAAAAACAAGATAAAGGAGAATATTAAATCCTAACAATCATATCTAGACACAGATCTGGAAACCATATTCTAATGGATGCTATGATAACAGGAAAACGAAATGTCTTGGCTAAAATGCAAAAACCTAGTTATGGCTGGTCCCTGGGCCTTCTCCTTTCTCCAAAAGTTGCGGGGGCCTGATATTTTTTTATCTCGTACTCCGTCATTATTCAAGATATTTCCCTGCTGCAGAATCTTATTGTTGCAAAGAAGCTGGTAATAGAAAGAAGCATTCAGAAAGCGTACATCCAGGCAATCCGGTCTGCTCAGCATTTCATATATATCGAAAACCAGTATTTTCTGGGATCATCTTATGCATGGCCTTCTTATAAAAATGCAGGTGACTTCATTTTCCAAAGTTCTGTTGATATTTATCTGGAATTGAAATATATAGATTGAAGATAGCTTGCTGTTTGAAATGTTGTTTCGTTCTACATATTCCACTACAGGTAAATGAAATTGTTGATCGTTGTTGTTGTTGAATTTAACCAAACAAAAATGATGTTGTTTTCTTTACTTTATTACAGTGATAATTAAATTTCTCAATTAAATTTAATGAGAAAACAAATATATTTGATTAAAGATTCTTCATTTGAAAATCATGGACTGTGCCACTTTGGAAAGAAAATTTAATGGTGTTACCAAAGGAATTCTTTTGTTCCACCTTAAAATTTTGTAGAATTCAGATAGAAAAAGGAAAAAAAAAATAATTTTAATTACTTAAATAGAAATGCATGAGGTCTTGGGTTCGAATTCCACTGGAAACATTTCTTGAGGTTACCTATATGGCGCGAGCTATATTACATGCAAGAAGTTAGGATGACATGTACTGGTGGAGCACAGTGGTGCTGAAGGATTCATGCAATTGACTCTATCTATTGTGATAGAGGAAACCCTAGGCCATTGGTTGGAAAATGTTTCTTCTTTAATTTGACTTCTGAAATCAGATGCTGAAGATGTGGCCCACTCAAGTCTAACCAGTTGAAACAATAGCATCTTCAATGACTGGTTCAGCATACACTAGGAGTACATAATTGAATTGTGTATCAGAACTCTTGGTGGAAACAACACTAGATGAGATTGGATGCTGGTGCTGTTATAATGGGTGTGTTTATTGTTTTCCTTTACTTTTCGTTTTTTTTTTTTTTGGGGTGGGGGGGGGGGGTGGGGGTTGTGTGGTTGCAGTTAGTTTGTGTTTTTTTGGGTTGGGTGGGTTTGGAAAAATGTGTTTGTTGTTTTTTCCTACAGGGTTTTGTGTTGAACAACTAGTTCAATATATTTCTCAATGAATTCTCACCAATTGAGGAAAATAGCTGAAATTTGTGGGTAATAGTGGTCTTTCTTGTGTTTATGTTTCTTGATACAAGCTATATTCTTTGCCCTTTAGTTCTATGGTTTAGAGAAATTTCAGACGATGCCGTAGTCCCTTGCTAGTATGTTCATCTTGAATCACTCTGAGGCTGAAATTTATTTTCATGCTCATATTAAACTAGTTCGAAATATTTCTTCTCTTGATGACTTTTAAACACAAGACATTACTAGCTGAAATTGTGGGTAACCCTTTTTTTTTTTACTTTTGCCTTAATATTTCTTGGTAATACCTGTATTCTTTGCCCCTTGAGTTTTGTATCATACCGTGCAGCAGTCTCTTACAAATATTTTCACCTAAGTCATAGTTGGGATGGAGTTTTAATTTCATGAGCTGAGCAGGAGCTGATAATCTTGTACCAATGGAGTTGGCTTTGAAGATTGCTAGCAAGATTAGAGCCAATGAGAGATTTGCTGTATATATTGTTATACCCATGTGGCCTGAAGGTGATCCTCAAACTGCTACTGTGCAAGAGATTCTTTTCTGGCAGGTAGGTTAGTGAAGTTTCTATGTGTCTGTGGCTTCTTGTCAGCAATGAAAGCATACAGTTTTAGAGATGGATTCCGCTTAGATTTTTGTGATTCTGCTTCTCTAGCAATCGTTATTCTGCTTTTCCTTTTTCTGTCTTACTAAATGTCAAGTTCGGAATTTTATATTTTTTTGGGTAAGGTAAGAAAAATATTACTATCCAAAATTTTACATGGGAGTTGAATGAAAAGAGCACACAGAAGTCCTGAAAATCGAACTATCATCTTAAAGATGGATACTTAGTTCAATTTAATAGTCTAAGCTATAGAGTGCTCAAAGATAAGAATTACAAAATACAGGATAGCACAGATCTGAGTACAACTTCTACCGAACTTTGTTTTTAGACGTTTTATTTTGATTTGGTAAGTAAGATGAGACTGTGGTTTGAACCTTAGATGTGTGATTGAGAGCATGGAAACTTTACCCCTAGACTGTGAAGCTAATTCTTGAATGTAAAAAGATTTATTTCTATGGTTTAATGATTACAAACTGTTTAGCTGAATTGAAAACAAATTTTAATTGTGGAGCAGCTGTGAAGGAAACAAGTGATATTATCGTTTCTAATGTATATATATATATTTTCTTGCTTTCAGAGCCAGACCATGCAAATGATGTATAAAATTGTTGCAGAGGCGCTGAAGGATATGCAGCTTGATGCTCATCCACAAGATTATCTTAATTTCTACTGCCTGGGTAAGAGGGAAGAACCCCCAGAGGATTTTACAAGTGAAGCCAGTCAATCTTCTGCTAACAACAGTCCGGTGACTATTTTTCTTTTTCTTGGCTTTTCTTTTATTATTTCAAGTGAGTAGGATCCCTTGTGTTATTCTTGCTGCCTGCAGTCTCACTGAGTGTGATACATGTTGCTACTGTTAGAGACTGTAGCTGATTGTTTTTTATCATGGCTTTATTGATTTCCTTATTACTCTGCAAATGCTGATGCTCTGCTTATTGTGCTACCTGAGTTCAACATACCACTGTCGGTAAGGGTAACGTTATGTCTGCCATGAGCATTTCTTCTGGAAAGAGGGAAGTGGTTCCTGTATTCAAAAGGAAGAAAACCAAGGTTGGTTCGAGTGCATCCAAAAGCTCTATTGACAGGACAATAGAGGAAAAAACAGAAAAGTTGTCAGAAAAAGTAGTTGATGGCCAAAATGTAATTTCCTCTCCGAGTGAAGGGTCTAACCCCAAGGAGAAAAAGCAGAATACGAAAGATGCCTTTATGGATGAAAGTCAAAGCTCAACAAGTGACTCCACCTTAAGGGCTATGACTAGGGTTGTAGAAGCCATAGAGAATTTAACCACTAAAAATAAAGATGTTGGAAAGGGTGAAAAACCAGAAATCACTCAACAACGGTCATTTGTGCAGTGGTATCTAGAAATGTTTCTTCTCCTTCCCCTCCGTTGATTGACATTTCCTTAGACTTTTATCCTCCTTCAAAGTTGAATGACATCATCTGTGTGGAACCACTAGCTTCAGTGTCTCAATTTGGAGAAAAGATATGGAGGAATACCTTGGTCGGATATTTCTTAAGACGAGGGATGTCATTCCTCTTGGTGCAAAAGATCACCAGAATTCACTGGAAGAGTGATGGATTACTTGAGGTTCTTTCAAACGGCAGTAGTTTCTTTTTCTTTAAGTTTAAAGATGAATTCTCTCTTCTGAAGGTATTAGGTCGGCCTTGGGTGCTTGCGAACCAACTTATTATCTTGGAACGTTGGTCATTGAATGCGGATTATGACAAAGTGACCCCCCAAAAAACTATCCATATGGATCAGATTATGGGGTGTATCAATGGAGTTCCTCCATAAAGATGGCATTGGGTATGTAACTAGTGCAACTAGAAGGCCATTTCAAGTAGACTTGGTGACAGTAAAAAACGAGCGAATTAAATATGTTAAGAGTTTTGGTGGAGGTTGAAGCGGACTCTAAACTATGTTTCACTTTTGCAGTAAAGAGAGCTAATGGCAAGCTCGCAATGATCGACGTGGAATATTAGAATGTTCCTTATCGCTGTTCTAAATGTAAAATTTTTGGTCATACTACTGACCGGTGTGAAGAGAGCAAGGACCCATAAGCTATACCCGATGATAGTATAAACAAAGTGGATGAAGAACAACACAAGGCTAAGGAAACTTCAAATCAGGTAGTGAATATGTTAGGGACGAGACCTGCTACCTAAGGCATTGTGATCAGAGGAGGAGGAAATGAGCCAGCTTCCAAACCAGTTATGCCAAATAAGTGTAGACATAAGCATGCGGCTCTAGCAACTACGTCCTCGGATGAGTCCTCCTTTGATAGTCCTAGGATTATTGGTGATTGTTCCAAGGTTACCCCCTAGATTCAAAAGATGAAAAAGGAGAGGATAGTGGTGGGCAAGACTTTGATAACTCTTGTGTCTGTTGTTCAAGAAACATAGGAGGATCCAAGAAACTTGCATTCAAGTGAAGAGGCATCTCGGAAAACTGTTAAGAAAAAGAAGTCAAATAAAAAGAAAAAGGCTGGAATTGTTGAGAGTTACATCTGGCGACAAAGCACATTAGTTTGGGCTCTCTGCCCTAGAGGTTTCTTTTATTTTCAAATTTTAGTTTAAATAATGTTAGCCGTTTGAAATATTAGGGGCCTCGATGACTCTTAAAAAGCTAGAGCGGTGAGATATTTTTGTGATATGAATCATATTTCATTGTTGGGTTTAGTGGAATCCAAAGTAAAAATAAGCAAAGCAGTTGCTGTTTGGTCTAGAATTCATCCGTCTTGGAACTCAGAATTTCATCCTACTGATCGGGTTTGGTTAGCGTGGAATTCAGAGGTTTGGCATGTGGTATTTCACTCTTCAAGTAAGCAATTCATAAATTGCATATGTCAATATGTGGGAAAGGACATCTGGTTCCGGTTCACATGTGTAAATGGCTCCAACCCTGCATCAGAATGCAAATTGCTTTGGTCGGACTTGGTCAAAATGAAAGAAGCTATTCAAGGCCCGTGGATCAGTGGAGGGGATTTCCATGAATGTAGAAGCGTAGAGGAGAAGTTAGGAGGAAACATAGAAATCATTGGTGGGATGGATGATTTCAACAATTTTTGTCACGAAGTTGAAGTTGAAGATGCTAGAACCAGCGGTCCTCTTCACACATGGACGAACAAAAGCTCTTCAAATCTTTTTATGAGGAGACTTGATAGAGTTCTATCAAATTTGGAATGGATGCAATTGTTTCTTAGGGTGGATGCAATAGAAAACCCCTAGGGATATTGGATCACAGCTCACTCTTGAGCAAGCCACATTTACAGCTGGATAAAAAGAACATCCCTTTTAGGTTCTTTAATTTTTGGAGTAAGGACCCCAATTTTATTCCAACTATTGAATGCATTTGGAAGTTAATATAGTGGGCACTCTCATGTTTAAAGTGGTAACTTAACTCGAGATGCTGAAGAAAGAGCTAAAAGACCTAAATAAGAAGAATTTTTTTGACATATCAAAATGGATAAAGATTGCCAGAGGAATACTGGAGGAGGTATAAACCTCAAATCGAACTAATCCTTTGGAAGCAGATTGGTGGTTGGAAAGGAAGTTGTTCAAGGATCTCTATTACATTAGTGTAGTAGAGGGATCTTTTTTAAAACAAAAATTAAGACAAAATTGGCTTAAGCTTGGGGATAGAAACTCCTCTTTCTTCTTTCGAGCTTTAAAGCAAAAGCATTAACATGATGGAATCCTTTTGCTAGTATTGGATGATGGATTTAGGATTTTAGAGAAGGAGAAGATTTAGGAGATTGCTATCTCTTATTTTGAAAGTTTGTTCTCAGATGTCTCTTCATCTACTCTTGATTTGGGCTGAATTTCCTCCCTAGTTGAAAGGAAAATTTTAGAAGAAGATTGGCCTCTCCTAATGCAACCAGTGGATAATAAAGAGGTGAAGTAAGCTTTATGGTCCCTTACTAAAGACAAATCCCTTGGATCGGATGACTATAACGCAAATATTTTTAGATTAACTCGGTATATCATAGGGGAGGAAGTTTGTGTAGCAATTAAGGATGTTTTTGCTAAGGGAAGGCTTTTGAAGTCTATTAACTCCACTTACTTGGCTTTAATTCCTAAGAATAGCATGCCTAAATGCCTAGTAGACTTTAGACCTATTGCATGTTGCAACGCTCTTTATAAATGCATCTTTTAAGATTATTGCTAATTGTATCCAAAGAGTGTTACCAAGACTAGTTGGGAAGGAACAAACAATTGTTGACAACATTTTAGTGGTGCAAGAGCTTGTGTAAGGGTATCACAAGGACTTGCATGGTGCAAGATGTGCTATGAAAATAGACATTATGAAAGCTTACATCCATGTGAAATAGTCTTTTCTTGATCTTAAAGCTCTTAATTCCCCACCTTAGCCCCCCACTCTATGTTTATCAAAGTGGATTATGGAGTGTGTTACCACCTAGGTTCTCATTGAGTCTTAATGGAGAACTTGTGGGTTATTTTGCCAATTCCCGCAGACATAGACAAGGGGATCCCATCTCTCCCTATCTATTTGTATTATTGATGGAAATGTTATCGTGTTTCCTACAAAAATTGAGCTCCAATCAACTCTTCAAACACTGCTAGCGTTGTAAGAGAGAAAAAATCAACCACCTTTGCTTTGTAGATGATCTTCTTATTTTCTTAAGGGGGGATATAGACTTGATTTCCTTGGTAAAATTGTGCCTTAATGAATTTTTCTCTCTATCAAGTTTAAAAGGAAGTGCCTTAAAGAGTAATATTTTCTTTAGTGGAGTTAGTTCTAATACCAAAGATCAAATAATTTCCATTATGGGTTATCGAAAAGGAATTTTGCTGGTTAAATTTTCGGGTCTTCCACTTATATCCTAGAGACACAAGCAATCAGATTGTCGGATCTTGTTGGAGAAGTTTGTAGCTAGAATCAACAATTGGACAACAAAACACCTTTCTTATGGAGGCTGTGTTTAGCTAGTTAAAAGTGTTCTTTTTTCCCTACAGTATTAGGCATCAATCTTCCTACTTTTAAAAAGTATTCTAATAGAAATGAATACAAAGATAAAACATTTTCTTTCGAATGCATCGGACATTGCTAGAGCTAGAGCAAAAGTGGCTTGGGATGAGACTTGTGCTCCTATCATAGAAGGCGGTTTGGGATTTAAGGACATCACATTATGTAATAAGGTAGCCCAACTAAAATGCATTTGGTATCTTTGTGTTGACAAAGATAGTTTATAGCCGATGTAGGTGAAGGATGAAATTCGTAAGGACAGGAATTTTTGAGTTGTGTCAATTATGTTGCAATGTTTATGGACATAGCAGAAAATCCTACAAGCTAGAAGTTGGGCAAGGTCTTTATTCAATTGGGAAATAGGCGATGGGCAGAATATTTCATTATGGGATGATACTTGGCACCCAAAAGGACCAATTGCAAGCTGGATAGGGGAGAGAACCATTTATGTGATTAACTGGCCAAAGAATGCGAAATTGAGTTTTATAATCAATGACAACGGATGGAATTGGCCAGAGGGGAGAGTGTGGGACGACATCAGAATAAATCTTCCTCAATCTATGACATCAAGAGTTAACGTAATGGATACTTTTGTTTGGAAAGCACATCCCAACAAAGGCTTTTCTATTAAAGCCCCTTATGAGCTCCTTAGGATTAGAAGATAGAACATGTCTTGGCATAAAGTAGTATTGAATAAAGGAAACATTCCCTTTTATTCTCTGGTTAGCTATAAGGGAAAGACTCCTCACCGAAGACAAGCTTTTTAATTGGGGCATCATTAGACATAACTGCTGTTACCTGTGTGCTGTGGAAGATGAAAACCACCAGCATATTGTTTTGACACGTGAATATGCTAAAGAGATTTGGGTGGAACTTCAGTTAAACAACTTGCCAGCTATGGTTAATTACAGTTCATTAACATCGTTGATTCCTTTTGTTGAAGCCTTCAAAAGGCTTGGATCTATCAGTTGGAGAAGACTTCTAGCAGTTGCTTTTTATCTTATTTGGAAAGAAAGAAATTCTAGATGTTTGAGGAATCATTCTACCCTAGAACTTGTGTTAGCTAGGATCATTTCATTTTGTCTTTTATAGACATATAGATATAGTGAGCCTTATTGTGCTTAGTTAAGTTATCCATCCACAATTTTTTGTTTTGCCTTTTGTGGATAAATAACTTAGCTCACTTCTGTATATCTTTCTTTTTTCTCATATATATAAAATACAAAAATCTGAATTTACCCAAAAAAGACTTATTAGTGGAGTTACTTTTTTCATCAGAAGAGGAAAGACTTCCTTGAGAATTTCTCTTTTTGGACTGTTAGTACTAGGATAGGGAAAAACTTTTTGTCCCTTCTTTTCTTGTGCAGAGCTTTGTCCTGTCCCCTCAGGACAAGTCACAGCAACTTTGGACCCCACATTGGTCTCAAAACCAGAAGTACCCTTTGCCAAACCAGAAACCACTTTGTTTCCTACTTCCATGGAGTTTGGAGATTCACCAATGACCTTTGCTCTAGATTTACGACCCTTAGGCAAGGATTTGGTTGTACCTGATTTCTTCATACGCTTGCCCTGACTAGGACAAGAATGAACATGCAGCAATAGCTTCAAAAGAAACTTTTTTGTCCTTATGAACAAAGGTTTTCATGGCCTAACAAAGTTGAAAGGCACAAATAAAACAAACGGAACCAAAGACACAGAAAAACTGGACATGATAAGCTAAAAATCATCAAGATTTTTTTTTTTTTTTTTTTTTTTTTTGTGGGTGGTTTGGGTTGGGGGGGCAGGGGGTGGGGTTGGGAAGGAAGAGAAAAGGGTAAAGGAGAGAGGACAGAGAGGGAAGAGGTCGAGGGAGGGCTGAGGGAAGGAAGAGAAAGGAGGGAAGGAGAGAGGGGAAGGCTAGAGAGGATTTCCTCTCTCTACATGATGAAGAGAGAGAGAAGCTCATCCACATCTTTACAAGTCAAGGTCATTCCAACTTGCAAGTTACTCACATCAAATGTTACTTATCAAAAGGAAATTTGTTTTCTGTATTTTTGATACTTACCATCACCATCTTTTTGCTGTGCATCTGCCAAATTTTAGAAATTTTGGTTTCATCTGATTGATATTTAGAATCTAGATATTTGCCCTTTGTATCATCCAGAACATGATTGATAGAACATGTATGAGTGTGGTCATCGTGGGCATAGTGACTCCACACTAAAAGACTCATCTATTCATAAATTCACTAGGTTACTTGAGTTGATAGATATTTCAAGATCATTATACGTGGACTGACTAGATCTCTCATGTTGTATTTTTTCAATGGAGGATATGTGTCCAGATTCGTGGTAAATATTCTCCAGCATCCATTGCTACATGTCTCTGTAATCTTTTCATGCATATTTCAACATTGTTTCTTTCCGCTAGATATCTCTTTAATCCTATCGGGCATGCTATCCTCATCTTTGGTATGTTAATTTAACTTTGTGCAGTTCAACACATATTTTATAGGCGATACAGTCTGAACTGGGTTTATCTGTCTTTTCCCTCATCAGTCAAGCTTCCTGTTTAGTGGGGAACTTTGCTTTTGATTTAAGATTTCAGTGGATTCTATATTTGTTTCAACACTTAATGCTCCATTGTCAAAAAAGTTGTCTATATGCAACTTTTCATTAACAACGACACAATTATTATCAGGTTTCAGCCTCCTGTAAGTCAGGACGATTTATGATATATGTACATGCCAAGGGAATGATTGTTGATGATGAGTATGTCATTCTGGGCTCTGCAAATATTAATCAGAGATCATTGGCTGGTACAAAAGATACTGAAATTGCCATGGGTGCATATCAGCCTCATCACACTTGGGCTGAGCAAAAGAGACATCCACATGGTCAGGTTGTATTTTGCTCATCTCTCCTGTTTGAAAGAATCTATTGCATGCAGGAATCTCTCTCTTTCTCTCTCTCTCATTCTCTCTCTAACCCCTTTTGGCATGCCAAATTGAACGAATCAAAAGATAGTGAATAGCTGCTCAGAGTCAACTGATTTTAACCAAAAGAATAGCACGAATCAATATTTTATAAAAGAATAGATTTCTGCCAGTTTTTAGTATAAAGGGCATTCAAAATAGAAATAACAAGAAGCTCATGGCCCATAAATGGATATGGTCTTAAATATCAAATGGTTGCAGCGCCACTGAATCGCTAGATGTATTGACATGTGGTGAATGGATGGAGGACTTCTCGAGTCTTTGGATTTTTTGCATACGTTTTAGTCCAAGGTGCAATATGACTGATGTAGTCATTGTGTGTGCGACTGTTGGCAGGTATACGGATACAGAATGACATTGTGGGCGGAGCACCTTGGGATGAAGGAAGTGGAAGAATGGTATAAGAATCCTAGCAGTTTGAGTTGTGTGAAGAAGGTGAATGAGATAGCTGTTAGTAATTGGGAGAAGTTTTGTGATGAGACTCTGGTGATGCTCCAGGGGCACCTTCTCAAGTACCCCATTCAGGTAGATGCTGATGGTACAGTAGGTCCTTTGCCGGGATCTGAGAAGTTTCCCGATGTTGGTGGCAAAGTACTCGGTGCTTACTCTACTGCCCTACCAGATATCCTGACGACATAGATTCAGTTAGATTTTCACAGATAAGGCCCATTTATTGATTCTTTGAAGGCCCCATCCTTTGCTACCGAATAGAAAAATGTCGTATGGTCATATAATCTGTGTTCTGTTCTGTTGGAGCTGATGGAAACAATTGAACATACCGGCCTCTACCATCCCGTGCTTGAGAGCTTCCCAATCAAACATGTCCTGTTGCGAGTATCGTAATGTTGTTTCCTGCGTTCAGTCTGCATGATTTCCAGTTTCTGTATCTGCCTTGTGTTTGTAAAGGGTTCATGTTTGTAAAGAATTTGATGCCGTATGTTTGATACGACAGAAGTTTTGTGATTGTTTCGTTTCCTGTGGCAGTTCGCTTTGTAAATTCCATCTCATAAGATCCGCCCCGAAAGGTGCTTATCGGTGTTGCACCCTTTTCAAGTGTTGGATTGGTTATTTAAGTTGTGATTGTTTTCCCGGCTTTTTCAATCGCTACAAAGCTGCATTTAATAATCTTATTCAACGACAGTGTAGTACTAAAATAATATATATGTATATAAAATTGGATAGGAGATTCATACTTTAGACCTCAACGCACGTAAATATCACTAAGGTAACGATTCTAAAGAAAAATTTGCCATGTTGGCCAAATAAAAAAAAATTGCCAAATTTATTTCATAGCCCAAATGGGTTTTTCCTTCGAAAGTTGATGCTGCCGGTATAATTACTACCAGATTGTTCAGGGCTGATGTAGACATGGTAGAATGAATGGGTGGAGTAGAAACGTTTTCAGATCCGAAGCTGAAGAAAAACGAAGAAAAGGATCTGTAATTTAGTCCGCATATTCAAAAATTCAGAAATTGTCAATGAAAAAGACGCTCTTTTGGAAAGATTCTATGCATAGGGTGGAATGGAAGATAGCTCCCCGAATCATGTCCGGATCACTAAGCAATTCCCCTGTAAAGTTTTATTGCAATGTCGGTTAATTTTCGTGTTAATGTTATTACATTAATTAAAGACACGTGTATTGTTCATCAAGCAAAGTGAGATACGTGTTAAACATATATATGCAGTAGGTAGTTATGATATCATGAAAAGTTTCAATTTGATAATAAATTTAACAAATTGAAAGTTTTAAGTATTCATGGCTGAAGAAAAGAATGTTCAGCTATTAAATTAAATTTTCTATCATTATATAGTTGGTATTTGCAGCAGTGCCCCGAAAATTTCAAACCTCTCGTACATAAATGGTGAGTTCAATTCATGATTTCATTGAATTTGTCTTGGATCGTGTTTGCAACTATCTCAGTATGATTTGGATTTATAAGCTGAAGACCAGATTTTTGAATAAGATTCCTTTTAGAATTCTTTCTTGAAGGTCCATATTGTAGTGTTTTTTTTTTCTTTTTTTTTTTTTAATAGAAATGCAATATTTTTGTCCTTTGCCTAACCTTTTCTTTTGGGTAATTTCTTTTTATTCACAATGATCCTTTTCCAATTTTGTCTTATGAAAAAAAAAAAAGAAATGATAAATTGCTAATTCATGCTCTTATATTTGCTCTATATTCATTTGGTCATTTGTTTTAAAAACTTATGGATTTCCTTTCTAAAATGAAGTAGATAGAGAATAAATTGCTTGAAATGACTCTTATTGACAATAAATTAAAACTCACATTTTAATGTTTTTATAGTATAAATTTTTATTATAAGGAATACTTATTCTACTATTTAACTCTAACTTAAACTTTTAAATTGAGAATATAACTGGTAGTTATTTATTGAGGCATGATTGTCCCATTAAACTTCTCATTTCTTTTAAAAAGGGGCGAAAAAAATCACTTATGAAAGGTAATAACTATTATTTATAGATATTAGTTAGTTAAAATGTATGTGAACAAGGTAATTGAAAGTATTTAAGAATAATTGTTTTATTTATTTTCTACTACCTCCAACTAAATGGACGGTGCGTATTTGAATCTTAACTTTTGACAGCATATATATTAATTGAATCATTTGGCTATTGGTAAATAAGAAAAAATTGATAAAAATAGTAAAATTACAAAAAAATTATAAAATCTAAAAAAGAGATGGGATTCGATTTTTTTTTTTTTATAGTTTCTTGTTTTAATATTTTTTTATATTCAATTTTATATTTTCCTTTTTGTTGTTTATAGATACAAAATGGTTATATAGGAATGTAAAAATAGTTTTTAAAGTCTTAAAAAAGAAGAAAGTAGTTTTAAGTATATGAGATCTAAATTCTTGATTTCTCAAAGAAATTTTTGTATTTATTATCAAAATTAATAAATATTATATAATTATAAATTATATAAGAAAATGATCAAAATACCATTTATATATAATAACTTTAAGATGCGATATTACTATTTTTATTTATATGGTAATTTTAAGATTTTATATCATATTTTCAAGATATAATATTAATTTATTTGTATATTGTGAGTATGTAGGATAGTGACAATACATAAATAAAATATGTTGTATTTTAATAACTTTTTTATGTAACATTTTTTAACATACCTTAATTTCAAATATAAATTCTAAGCTCTAATGGCTCATGGAGGAGGAAAAAAAAAAAAAACAAATATATATATACGATTATAAAAAGGAAACATATACATACAATCTCTCCTAGATAAAGCCACTAACTAAAACCCTGAAAAACCTTCTCAGCGCGCCCTCTCTCTCTCTCTCTCTGCGCACAAAGTTTCGTTTCTCACCACCAACTGAAAATTCAGGTAGGTGCTTCCTCCTTTTTCGGTTTTCCGACATTTCCTGTTTCAGCTTCTTACGTTAACGATTAAAATAGTTTTTATGTACAAACCAACTTGTAATAGTTTTTGTTTGAGCAAATAAATCCAGTTTAGTTGTGCTTTTGTTCTCGCGTGAATCGTGTCCCAACATATTTTGTGATGATTTAATCCATAAAATTGTCGGATATTTCCATGCTAATCTCAAGAGATTCGAATAACTAATAGCTTCGAACAGCAGGTGGAAGTTAGTGGTAACAGTAGGGACGAGCTTCCGGAGATAGCCATTAGTGGTGGCGAAAAAGCTAACGAGAAATGAGAAAAGATAGTTTGCTTTTTTAAGGAGAAACAAACTGTTATGCATTAAGGTTTAATTGGCCATTGTGGGGGCACAGAGTTAGAAGCTGTTATGCACAAAAAAAGAGTAGATATGGTGAAGCCTATTACAAGAATGCTAGTTTTTAGAAACTATAACAACATGCTTGATCCAGTTGAATGTTCAATTTTTTACTATTGCCATTTGCTGCCGTGAGTATAGAACCTCCTCATTCTCTGTTTGAGGATCCAATAAATAACATAGTGTGTAGGTGAAAAAACACACTTTTTAGGAATTTGACAATGGTTATGAGGATTGAGGATCCTGAGGTTCTGTCTCTTTTTAGTTTGAAGCAATGGTATCTTTGAAATGCTGATAAACTTGATTGAATCCATGTTTTGGATTTATTAAAAATTGCAGCTGAAGCAGTTGGAGTAGTACAATAATCCACATGTTGGCTTATTTTGTCCAAAGGAATTTTTGCAATTTGTTGGGATACTTTATGTGACTCGGGAATTTGGTTGAATTCAGGTTATAGGTTTAGTAAAAATTGCAACTTGTTATAATGTCATATGGATTTGGTAACATTAACCTGTCTGATTGCTTCTTAGCAAAAGTTTTTCTATTCATTTGGAGTGTTTTATGAGAGAGTTCCTTTAATGGTCAAAACAGCTCAATTTAAGTACTCAGAAGTAGAGCTCATACAAAGGTTACAAAGAAAACAGAAACAAATAAATCTTTAGGTAAAAGAGAAGCTAGAGAAGATGGGTTTTTTACATCTCAATCCTTAGCACACATCTTCCATTTTGCTTCAACAGCTATCTAGCTGGCCCGTTTATTAGCAGAACTGAACTAAATTAAAGCAAACAGAATGAATCTTCTTGCACTCATCTTGTATGTCGGCTAATATCAGGGAAGAACTTGAATGAATTGAACTGTGAGAAGAACAACGAGAATTGAAGACTGCAATTGAGTCCATCTCTATGACAACCTTATTCCATCCCCTGTTAGTTGCTAACTTCACCACTTGCAAGACCATTAAACACCCTGTTGCTTCAGAGCTAAAGGCAAACTTCCCGCTCAACTCCTCCCCAAAAACAACCCCATGATTATCCCTCGCAACAACTCGAATGCCAGCTCACTTGACAAATCAAAGGCTCCATCCATGTGAATTTTAACCATTCCATCAGCAGGGCAAGTACACTATTCATTTTGCAGGAGAACAGCAGGCTGCAGTGAGGATTACAGCTGTTTAAGGCTAGCTTTTGACAAATGAATAGTGTGATGTTGGATTTGCCTGTGTCCATGACCTAATTATAGCCAAAGTGGAAGGCAGTTTGTAAACTAAAAAAAGCTTCACATTGAGCCTTCCACATGCCCCAGCAGTCAGTAAATAAATTAGCCACCAACTCAAAAATTTTCATATGGGACAGCCTTCCATCATCAACTACTTTATAATCCATCTATATAGGGATTGCATTGATGTTTTGTCCACTTGGACATGAATGCAACCACTCACATTCTAATAAGACATGTTTAATAGTTTCTTTACAACTACAGTAAAGGAAACTTAGAGACAGGGATAGTACCTCTTTGCATCAGATTGGTATTTGTAGGGACTGCATTTTGGACAACGTGCCATATAAAATATTTTACTATGGTTATACATTTGCTATTCCAAATAAGCTTCCAAGTAGAAGTAATGAAGTTTGAAGATGAAGTAAGCTGAACTTGGTGCAAGTTGTTGCTGCATTTGCTGAAGTTGTAAGCTGAACAAACATTCTTTTTAAAGGGCCGAATCAGTTTCTCTCATGCATGTATAGCCTTAGGGAATCCCGTGAATAACTGCAATCTCCTCATCTCTTACCAAACCTCTTATGGGATTGCAATATCAAACACCGCATTATCCACACTATGTAAGTAAACGATTTCAGAATCTTCACTTAAACTTCTGCTTGTTTTAGTTTTTCTGTCAATAAATTTTCTAGTTCTCGTTTGGCTAATTCCTTATGGCTACATTATATTTGATTGCAATCACTTCTTATATGCAGGAGTGCCCTCCCTGTTGGCCAAACTAAGCCTTGTAGAGCCCCTATCAACTGTATGATCTGTCAAAGTACCGTTCTTCTAGTTGTTTCATAAAGTGAAATTATGTCTCTGCAAAATGTACTCAGTTCCCCCACCACAAGAAACTTCACTTTCCTACCTACTTGCCCATTCACCTTTACACCATCCCAGAAAACACCAGTAGCTCAGACACTTACGTTCCCTGTGAAGCTTTATTGTGTTTCACCTTCTTTCCAATATTCAATAAATCAGCAAGACGGTTTTATTGAAGATGAAGATGTGATTGGTGACTGTCTTGTCTTTGAAGAGGGTATTTTTGAAGATCCATTTCTTGAAAATGATTCCAATCATGGAACACCCCTCTCTAGTAAAAACAAAAGCAGAAAAAAGTTAAATGAAGTTGAATCTGAGAATTTGGTTCCAGAACAATGGAGAGAAGTGCAGGCAGAAATTAACATTACGAAAAAAGATAGACGGAAAATTGCAAGAGAGTTGGAATATGGACGGCGAGTGGAGAAGAGAAAACAAGGGTATTTGCCTTTGAGGAGTGTGAGTTTGGAGGAGTACAAGGCATACAAGGAAGCTAAATTGGCACAGCTGAAACCTGTTTTTCTTGACAACCCAACCAGCTTTCCCGTGAAAGAGCAGGATCAGGAAAATGGAGGAGAAAGGAAAGATTTTTCAAGTGGTCGTGTGGAACCAAAGAACCCAAAGTGGGCAGTATATGGAAAGGGCTTGGAGGATGTATCCAAGTTTTTTAACAGTGGAAATTATGTTCCTGAAAGCAAGAATTCTGATGGTAATAATTACATTAATGCATTTGAGATAATTCTATTCTGAGGATGAAAGCAGTTTAACTCAAATATGATTGAGTGAATAGGGCCTCGTAAATTGTTTACAATGGAGGAAAAGGTTCTGCTGAATAGGCGTGTACCTGACCTGGCAACTGCTACTTCTGTAAGTCCAACAAGCGCTCTTATAGCTTTTCTGTTGAGAAGGATTATCATCATATGCTTCGAGATCTAATACTTTTGTGTGGGATTGGTTCTAAATACTTGTTATTTCAGTTTTCAGAAAATGAATTATGTGTGTAGATTCAGCTGATTGTAATTTAAATTTTATGAAGTCCAGCTGAAGTCAAGAGTGTCATCTCAGTGATAAAGTAATGACTCTGTTTGCAGGAAAAATGGCTACCTTTGCACACGTTAGCTGCTTCTGGAGAATTTGACCTTGTAGATGCATTATTGAAGCATAATGTTGACATCAATGCTGTAGATAAGGTATATGATTGTTGCTTCATTGGATGTCAGGAAGTTTATTCCTTTTGCTTTTGATATTCCAAGTTGATAAATGCTATAATTTTTCTAGGGTGGTTTTACAGCTCTTCACAAAGCAATTATTGGCAAAAAGCAGGCAATTACCAACTACCTGTTGAGAGAATCTGCTAATCCATTTGTTCTTGATAAGGTGAAGTTGCAATCATGGATACTGCACATAAATTTAGTTGCCATGAGCACTGTGACCAATGTCCATGTCCTTAGTTTCTTGGTGAAATCTTATAATGATGGTGTAAACACCGCAAGAATGGTAATGACTTCATCCTCATCATGAGAGTGGGGTGGAGGAAAGCAGTGGAGCCGAATGGTGCTAGTGGTATGATTTGTTTGTTCTAATGGATAAAAAAGGAATATTTATTGGTGTAAACACCACAAGAATGGTAATGACTTCATCCTCATCATGAGAGTGGGGTGGAGGAAAGCAGTGGAGCCGAATAGTGCTAGTGGTATGATTTGTTTGTTCTAATGGATAAAAAAGGAATATTTATTTGTCTATGCTGATTGAGGACCCGATGCTTTTACTTATGTATATTTTGTTTACATGTGACTGCTATATTGAACCTTCTTCCTTTCACGAGTTACATTGCTGATTAGTTCAAAACTTCATATTGTTATGGAACTCTACATACGACAAAACCTGTTCTATATTTCATTTTATGCGCAGGAAGGTGCCTCCTTGCTGCACTATGCTGTCCAGACAGCATCAAGTCAGGCTATCAAGATTCTTTTATTGTATAATGTTGATATTAACCTTCAAGATGATGTAAGCTTGCAAAATCAACTGTTCTTTTCCCCCCTCTGATTTATTATCAGCATGGTTTTATTTCTTGAGAAGCCAATCTGGTATATTTCTTTGTGTCTCAGTATGGGTGGACACCATTGCATCTTGCTGTTCAAACTCGAAGAACTGATGTTGTGAGGCTCTTATTAATTAAAGGAGCTGATAAGTCAATAAAAAACAAGGTAAGAATCTGGTTTCATTTATTCAATGTTCTGAGAAAATAATGATTTGCAGAAAGATGCATGCTTCTTGTAGTCAGAATGATGCCCCAACCAATTGTCGTTTTGATAGCTACTTCATTCATAGCTTGCTTGCATCTGCAGCAAATTTTAGATGGTTTTTCTTAGTAAATTGTTATTTTATATCAATAAGCATATTGCGTGATTGTGGCACGCAAAAAAGAGACAGCAACCACCTAAGTAGATAATGTTATGCTCCTTTAGGCAATCCTATCATTGAAGATAAATCTGCTAATACTGACAACAAGCCACATTAGGGCATGGCTTGCATTTACATGTGTGTTTACGGGGGCCTCTGGCAATTAGGATCCTTCTTCTCTTGTTTTCTATGTAAAAATACTAGTTAGACTCACAGCGGATGACCAACATGTTACCGGTTAATTGCTGCATGGTACAACCAACGAGAACATTTTTATACATTTCAGGATGGTCTTACTCCACTTGAGCTATGTCTTCGTTCGGGTCATGACTTGAGAACTTTTGAGCTCATTAAACTTCTGAAGAAGCTTCCGAAGTTGCGTGCAGGCTGAGTGAAGTGATCTCTGCTCTTCAGATTGCACTTGACAAGGAGAGGGCCAGATTAAGCTGATCGAAAGCTCTTTAAAGGAAAGTACATCCGGTTTACACTGCCTGATTATGTGAACATCAGGTTGTATATGGAAGTTAGAAAAATTAATTGTCGGTAAAATGAAAAGCATCACATTATGTGCTTTGTCTGCTCATGTATAAGCCTTGCATTGAGTGTGGAGATCGGGCAATGCATTTTCTTGGAAACTTTTCATCCTATTTATTCGTGTCTACAACTTATACTCTATTGGCCTACACATCTATATAAGGTAAATTACCGAATCCTTGAAAACTATGAAAATTACGGAAAGATGTCACATTTCTAATTTTGCACAGTTAGACCCCTTTATAAATTCTAAGAAGAAGAATAATTCTCATCCAGTGTAGAAGCAAATTGATAATTCATATTAGTATATATTTATAACAATTTTTTAAAGCCGATTTATTGCTCGATTTGACTCGTATTGACTAAAGAAATATAAATTAAAGACACACAAATCTAGTGAGGAATCTGCCTAAAAGAATAATTACGTGTATATGTTCATTTAAAAAACGGTTGGATGAAAAACTTTCCTGCCTCTTAATTTATTGGGGTTAGTAGGTGTGGGCTATGTAAGATATAAAGTCTACCGGCAGTCTACTTTATGGTATACGTTCCTAAAGTTTAAAATAGGATTCTAATCTATAACACTCTATTGTCATCTTATAATTGTATCTTATAGAATTTATAAGATATGGGATAACTTATAAGACTTATAATTTTTCTATTTCATTTTTTTTTTTTAATATTAAAATTTTGAGGCAAAATTTTGACATTTTAAACTTTGTCAATCTTTCCACACATCTCATTTATTCAGAGAGAATGAAGACACAATCTTCATGAGTTCACAAAAGTAACATTATAAAATCTATTTCATATGACATCCTTGACAAGTAATATTATAAAACAAAATGACAAAATAACATACGTACGAAGAAGATATACCTTTTAGTTGTGCAACCTTATAATCTATTTGAAAGTTTAGTTCACTTTCTTATGATATACAATACTAAATGCATTATAATAAGTTTAAAAATGAAATTGGAAATTCATTATAGTTTTTTTATGGATCAATGGATTGGGCTACAACATATATATATATATATTCCCTTTTAATGGTATTTAGAAAGTTGAAATGAAAAATTGTTTTTACATTAATTATTATTATTTAATAATTTTTGTAGGGGTTACAAAGTATCTTGAAATTTATATTTTATATACTTAAAAATACCTATTCTTAATTGTGTATAAGATATTGCGACATTGTACATATATCTTATTCTATAGGAGTAGATTCCAAAATATTATATCTAGAATCTACTTTCAATACCTATGAGTTATGTTGAGTAAGGTATCATGGGGTATAGGGTATAACATGGGTCACCCCTACTTTTAATTCTCAACAGTGAACCACTTTTGGTTGGGATATACTCTCAAATTAATTTCGCAATGTCAAATGAAGAATTTAAGGTATACATGAAAAACAAATTAATTAAAATTTAATTTTTTTTTAGATTATTAAACAATACCCTAGTACCTTGGATCACCATCACCTAACAAGGATATAGTAATTGGTTGGGATATACTCTCAAAGTTATAACAGAAAATCCATCCAAATGGTATTAGATATAGGAAATATTTCAAACCTTATATCAATACTCCAAAATTCTATACTATCGAGGAATTAATGATACTAAAGATCACAAAGATATTGAGACAAGATGCTTATGTAAAAAATCACATCAAATTCCTCAATAATATGTAATCATCCATTATGGAAGATTGAAGAATTCTTTATCACTCAATTTCAAGAAGAATTGATGATGTCAATCCTTAGAGAGCTAGTTGTTTAGCCATGAATCTAGAACATGCCCAACTTGTAGAACGAGAATACCAAGAACTCTTTTAATGAGGATTGATTGAAGCATTAGACTCATGATGGGCTTGTAAGGCCTTCTATGTAAACAGGTAATTTGAATAAGCCCAAGGAAAGTTAAAGCTTGTATCAATTATCAATCACTTAATCACTTTTTTCTAGGTGATAAGTTCCATACCCAATAGGATTATGATATTCTAGAGTATAGCCAAAATAAGGATATTTTCGAAATTCAATTTAAAGATTGGATTTGACAATTGGGAATTGATCCAAAAGATTGGGCAAAGCAAGTTTTTTTAGCTCCAATCACTTTTATCAATGGAAAATCTTTCCTAAAATTTAAACCCATTATGAACAATGTTATATTATCTATATTGATGACATCTTAATGAAGAACCCAGATGTAGAGCCTTATATAGATTTTTTATAGAAGTTTTACGAAATAGTGATTGCATATGAAATTATGTTGTTTGAAAAGAAAATGAAAACAAAAAGAAAACTGAAATGGATTTTTTTGGTATGAATTTTAAAGATGGTTGCTATTAACCTAAACCATCCATACCCCATAAATTTCTTGAATTTATTTATGAAGATCTCACGAGTAAACAATACAATAGTTTTTGGGAATGGTTAACTACCTTAGAAACTTTACATGAAAGCTCTCTCCAAAATGTTGAAAAAAGAACACTAACCAGGGAGAGATCAGCAAACTTAAGTAATCAAGTTTTTGAGAGAAAAGCTCTCCAAAGAGTGCTACGCTAAAAATCCCTTCTAGAGGAGTCCTTATACTCTTGAGGGTACAAGGGACAAACACTAGGAAGTCGTACTCCTAGATGATAATAAGAGATTGATTTGTGGTTACCAAAGTGGAAGGCTTATATGCTTAGAGATTACACTTGATTCAACCTTCAAGTATGCCATTAAGAAGTTTTGAATGTCATCTTATAAGATCTCATTTTAAGATTGAAATGGATATGTGTTCCTCCAAAATGCTCCAATTCAAATAAAAGACTATACAACATCAACAACTATTAAGGTGCTAAGAGTGGTTTTCCAAATACTCTTATGTGGTTAAACTTATTAAGGGAGAAAAGAATTTGTAAATGAGCCCCGAAAAATAAGAGACAATGCAAAATTTTCATCTTCCAACAACAAGATAGCTTTAATACAATGTATAAAGTTAATACATTGTATAAAAAGTTATACCCAGTGTTTTAATTAATTAAAGAACCCTTTTTTCTTTTTTCTTTTTTTTTTTTACATTGTATAAGGAATTTTATTCATGGCCTTAAATTTATGCAACAAGAACTTAATAGTAACGGCCATTATTTCGTTGCCTTAACAAATTTAGTATCTTAAGCAATAAATTTTGTTGCCACTTAATGCTTTTTTTTTGTGTAATAGCTCATTGAACACTTTATAAAAACCAGAGATCAAATAAATGGTACTCTCCTATGAATTGATGCTCCAAAACTCTCTCAAATGTTACAAACATGTTTGAGCAATTGAGATTGCTTATTTTTTCTCTAAGTCATATATTTTTAAGTACTCCCTTCAGGTCTCATCTATGCATTGCACCTTTGAAATTATGTGTAACGTGAAGTTTGCTCAACATCCACATGAGAATATCAGTTAGAATCTCCCATCTACATAGTACAATAATTATAAAAGTCTTATAAAGAATAAAAAAAATAATGGTCATTATAAAACACTAAGTTATCTAATAAAGTGTATTGGAATCGAAGTATATAAAGTACCAATAAAACAAACAAAAAGAGATCAGAATTGGAAGGTTTAATAAGAGAACACATATCTTTAATACAAAGATGAATGTCATTAACTTCAAGAAATTTCCATGCGGCTAAAGAATAAGCTCATGACTTTGGCTAGGAAAAAAGTCCTACATAAGAATAGCAAAAGAAAAAAATAATTTGTTAAACAATTTGGATAGTGAAACAAGATATTGATGTGGTTTTTATTTGGATTGAGGGACAATTTTAGACTTTTAGTTAAATCAATAAGATCTCTTAGTGGGTCCTATGTTGAAGAGGCCAATGCAATCAATACACTAAGATTTTCTAAAAGAACTACATTCGTCTGATCCCTGCTAATAGGTACGTAGATACCTTCGAGGCGACGATAAAATCTGTACAAAACTTAGGTTCTTTTTTCTTTTGATTTTTATTTATTTATTTTAAATATAATAATTAGAAAAATAATCCTAATTTCGGTAAATAGATAGTGGTACCCGTTAGGGTTTAATAGGTTAGCCTCCGAACTTGGAACACTTTGGTTTTTCATTCAAATTGAAATCAAAGACTGGTAGCCAAATCGTAATTAATCCACTTAATTGGTTACGGTTTTTTTTCTTTTCTCGACTTCGATCGGGTGGCGACTCTAAAAAATTATTTTCAATAAAAAACTGGAATTTCTCAATTTCTTTAGTCGAGGATTAATATTAAATGAGTTAGGATTTAGTATTAATCAGGAAATGGGAAATTAATTTTTAAATAAAAGAAATCGAAAAATCAGGTATTCTAATGTGATTCACACTAATTTTCTAATAGAATAAACTGGGTGCAAATTTTCCTTTCTTAAGTTGTAATATAGCTAGCAGAAAAAAAAAATGCTAAAAAGTTTATGACAATAATTTTCATACTTATCGATGATTTTCCATTTAGATTATTTTGTATTATTTGTTATTTCTTGTTTTATAAGTTTCTTATGATCAAGAGTTGATTTAGACTCATTTCGAACTTCATTAGTAATTTGACATTATACCATTTTTCTTTTCAATAATGACTAATATTTTTTTTTTCTTTTATTATCTAAACATACGAAAAGAAGTGAAACATACATATAATCCTTTTTACTCTTATTCATTCATCTTGATTTCTTCCTCATTACAAGCAATGTTATAACTTATTAATTTTGTGCATGTGTTATTATTTCCTTCTTTACTAGTATAAATAGATAGGTTGCTATACGTTTATACTTCACTTTTTACTTCTAACAGAAATAACAACTTTCTATTTTGCATAGCTCCCTCCTCTCTCTACTCCAAAATCACTCATCTGTACAAACACAACTTGATCTTGTCTTTCTTTCTAGAATTTTATCATTGCATCAGAGCATTGAAGTTTTCTATCTTTTCTGAATTGTTTTCTTTAAAAGTGTTGATCTCGTTCATAGTGCTTTTGCTACTAAAAGATGTTTCATTGCCTCATTTCATCCATCACTTAGATAATTAGAATTCAGTTTCAATTACTCCTGTTTTAATTGGACTCAATTATAATACATGGAGTCGTTCAATTCTTCTTGCTTTGTTGATTAGGAACAAGATCAAATTTGTAGATGGTTCAATTTCTCTTCCTTCATAGTCGGATGCAATGTTTCAAATTTGGAATTGGTGCAACAACATTATAGTTGTTTAGATGTTGTGATAACCCATAAATCAATAATCAATACATGAACATCTGAGTATTAGAATAAAACTCTGTCTTTGTATAATTAGGGTCAATAGTTAATCTAGAGCATTTGGAAAAGTAAATCAATTAGGCTACAAATTTACAAAAAACATGATAACCTTAATTGAAAAATTCTTGTACGTTTGGAAGTTCATAATATAATAAGATCTCAAGAATGTAATCAAAATAGTGAGGATTTATTATGTATGAGCTATTAAAATCACATTTAGGGCAATCGTACCCAGATTTAGTGCATTTAAGAAAAATTTATTTAATTGAACCCAAACTCTACAACTAGAATGAAAAAGTTAATCAAAGTGATTCAGTGAAGTTAGATTTAAAAAAATAATGAGTTAAAATCCCAATTTTAGCCTTAAAAGCGAGATTACTTAATATAGTGTAAAAATAATTAAAACCTCTAAAACCAAGTTTAGAATGCGATGAGGATTTAGAGATAAGTTAATTAGGTTATAAAATGAAACAATATAGTATAATATGTTATATAAGTATACATATATTTTTATGAATATACCCAGTATATATAATAATTATATGCATAAATTAACTTAAAATAATATAATTACGCATAATAAGCGATTAATTTGCAAAGTTAAATAGGAAATGTATTTCAAAAACAAAAGACATGCCAGAAACATGATTACATGTATATAATTACTCATTACGTGTATGATATATACACGTATATTAACAAAATCATTTAATATTAATATAAAATACCAAAATATCCTAAAATATTATCTAAAAATTATTAAAAAAAAAAGAAACAACTTGGAATATGATTGGATTAAATGTGGAGCAGCTTAAAAAAAATAACTAGCTACATTAAAAGTAATTAAGTAAAAAGTTGACACATCATACATGCAAATTTCTTAAAAGAATAGATAAATAAAAAAAAAATAATTACTTAATAGTTAAGAAAATGTGAAACCGACCTAAACTACTATAAATAGGATACTAGGATTTAGATTTCACATTTTGGCAACCAAAAACACTTAAAAAAAATTGGAAAAAAAAATTAGACAAAAAAAATAGGAAAAATAAAGCAAAGTACTAACCTAGCGTGGATCCTTGACCATTCGATGACCTGACGTAGAGCCCTGTTGCCACCTAGTAGAGCTACCACTGACTAGGCCAACTGACATCCCCTCACTGGACAATGATGGTCGAAGCTTTGATGAATATAGGTCTTAAGTTTCTATCTTGTTTTTCTCTATTTTCAAAAAAATATTAAATTAATTAAGAAAAATATGAAAAAATTAATTCCTTGGTTATTTTAGATGTATTTTCATTTTGTAAATTTATTTTTTCAAATTTAGGAATACTTAATATACTTTCTTAACAAATGTACTATTCACCTGAAATTTGAAATTCAAAATAAATACACTAAATAATGTAGTTTTTAGCTCAAAATTTTTGTGGAGAACACATATGATATGTACTTAATTTTTATGTAGTCATATTTTTAATTTGGGTATTTTTAGTATTTAATGTAATTTTTAGCCCTAAAAATAACTAGAAATATGGTGAAATAATGAAATAAATAGGTTTTTATGAAATTAATTGATGAAAATGACTTATACTGACTTTTGGTGATTTATAGTGATGATAGGATATTGTCAAAAATAATTTTGTGTAAAAAGGATAATATTTAGTTAATTAAATATAATTTAGGAGTAAAATTGTAATTACGAGTATATAGGCAATAAACTTGATAGTATGGAACCATGTACTAACTAAGTTTCTTATATTTTTAGGAGTTTATAGAAATTTTTAAGGAATTATTTGGTGACTCAAGTTATTTACTATGCATTTACGTAGTAAAATAGTTTAAATTATGAATCAAGGGTCGTTTTTAGTAATAATATGCTAAAATGTGATAAATATTGAAATAAAAATTATATATATACATGTTGGTCAGAATCGATAAAAATGAATTTTTAATATATTTATCGATAGTTTTACGATCGAGTTATGATATATACACATTAGGGTTGCATAATATTTATATTATTTAAGTTATATTAGCAAATTATATAAAACATAGTCCAATTACATAAAATGAGTATAATATAATAATACTTATTATAGGTACATATAAGTATATCAAAAACTCAAAATACCCCTTAGAAGTTATTTCTCGAAATAGAACCTGTAATACGTATTGTTAGGTATGTACAAATCTAATGACGCTACTTTTACTAGAATTGGACAATCCTAAATAATATAATCTATATTTCTATAATATTACGAGAATTTATGAACTGCGATAACTTGATCGTAATTGAAACGTAAATCGACTGATTAACAGTACGTTTCAATACGATTGAAACGATATGGTATACGTAACAGTATAACTGCGTATATTACCTATACTTAATAACTTAACTTATATACAAAAACTATATCTCATTATATAAGGAAAATAGTATATATATATATATACACTCATATATATAAGTATTTAACGAAATACAAATAAGATAGAATCTTAATATTTTCATAACTCTTACGAAAACTAAATCTAAGTTTTGTATATATATAGGGTCTTACAGTAAACAAAACTTTGACAATATGAGTCTTCCATATTATTTCAGAATATCTAAAAACTTTGATATGTATTTACTTGTGATTGTAGTTAGCTGTTTGTGCTTGTGCAGTGCTTATATTGAAGATTCGATTTGCTATGATGTGAGTTGAGCTCTATGTTATGGTTATTCTATAAATATTATTATGCTTGAATTGTTTGAGCTTGGTTGGTCACCTTAAAAATGAACCAACTCAAACTCGGCTTAATATCTAACTTGATATGCATTGCAACCTACTAAGGATAATGGTTAAGATTTATGAACTAAATATTGACTCCTTTTGATAAGGATAGTTGAAATGGTCATTTTATTATCCTTAGTCCAACTAAGTGATAAGAAAGGAGGTTGCAGTAAGGTTGAGCGCCGTGGTTCAAAGGTAGTCGTAGGAGGAGGTTGATCTCCATCGTACAAGTTTCGGTTTGGTTTTGATTCATGAGTGTACAATATTAATCTCCTTAACTCGTATTAGAACAAGCATAATTTTTCTGATCTCACGACAGACCAGATAACGTTGTATGATGGCATTTACTTATACATGCATTGCATCTAATCAATTTGGTTGAAAACGTTGCTTGTGATGTGCTTAATGCATACTTTTGGCTTCACCCTACTTATTGAGCAAGTTATCACTTATTCTCCTATAGTTTATTTTGCAGGTTCCAAATGGATTATAAGTACCTACTCAAAACTAGAGCACTAGTAAACTGGGACAAGGAGTGAGGTGTAACAAGAAATGGCTGGTTATGGTTCTTAGTATTGATTTTCCTAACTTTTAAGGAAAACTACACAGGTTTCCTCAAAGGGCTTGGTAGTTTTCAATACTCTAGTCTGTATATGAAATGATAGGTACCTATAGGATTTACTGCCACTCTTTTTCAAAGTTCAATTTCGAGTTTATTTTTAAAGATTATTTCATAAGTTTATATCAAATAGGTATTGAATTGGATGCTTCAAAGGGATAGAGTCAAGTACGCTTGGTGTGAATTAGGTCTAAGATAGCAGTTGTGAGATCAGTTTTTATCTTAAGATGGCTCACACGGTGAGATTGCTATGACTCTACCTTTGTAGGGTGTGACAAATATTACTATTGTTCTCACCTCAGATAGCTTCTACAATCATTTATATGACATATGCAAAGGAAATTTGGGACAAATTAAAGTTCAGATTTTCACAACCTAACGATACTTGTATTTGTTAGTTATATCACTTGTTGAGTACGATAGATCAAGATAACAGATTAGTTGATGACTATTTTATTGGATTAAATATAATATGGTAAGAATTAAGGAATTTTCTACCTCTATCGCATTGTTCTTGTAGAGTTTATAATAAGGATTGTTTGGAAAAATTCGTTGAGATGTATCAAAAGGATTACGTATTTAAGTTTTTGAATGGATTAAATGATAGCTTCTCTACTCTTAGATCATAGATCTTAGTCTTGAAGCCTTTCTCTACTCTTGATGAGGCATATAATCTTATCATATGTGATGAATTTCAACGATATAATAGGCCCAAGGAAATCATGTTTAATGATGTTTCTGCTATGGTTAGCTTTAATGATCGTAGGAATAAAGTGAAGTATGATGTTTACTGTCGCTATTGCAAGAAACATAGACATTTAAAAGAAAAATGTTATAAGCTCATTGGTTTTCCGCCTCATTTCAAATTCACTAGACCTAAGGTTGTAGGAGCTAATCAAGTTTTGGTTGATTTGGTTAGGAATTTTGGTGGTACAATTAGTAGTATTGATAGTAAAAACATGGCAGTTGATGTTTTTAGTATTGGAATTGGTGGTAGTAGCACTAAACCGAATCAATTAGGTATTAATATTATAAAGCATCAGGTTATAACTCTTTTGAGCTTTCTCAATATATCAAACAATGCTACTCAAACTTCATCTTTACTTCCTACTAATCCTCCCATTGTTTTTCAAGCGTCTTTAGTGTAGGAATAGCATGTTGCTTTTGCTTTGTTTGGTGTTGTTTCATTTGCTATGGTGGGTAATTTTTCTTCACGTTAAGCCCTATTTTGATTTTCCTTAATTTAATCTATATTAAGCCTAGCTCGCTTAATATAAATTACTCGACATTAAATTAAGAAATTATTTTTCTTAAAAAAAAAAATGTTTTGAAAAAAAAAATATTTTTTAAAAATTGGAGTCGCTAATCAGTTAAATTGGTAAAAAATGAAATTAGGGTTTTCGGGTGGGAAAACCTTAATTTAGCTACTAATTTACGAATTTTATTCAAAAATAATTTTAGAAAATTAACCAAAAAAATTGAGCTCGAGGCTTAACCTACTAAGACTAAGTTACAATGTAAAAATAAAAAAATTAAAGGGCTTTATTTTTATATTTTTCCTAAAATTACTAAAATATATACAAATATGCAAAATATAACTAAAATAAAATTTTCATTATTTTTTATTACAAATTTTTCAAGAAAAAGGAAAAAAAATTATTTTTTATATAGTTGCTCTAAAGGTGCTTACATACTTATTAATCGGGATTAAACCCATATAGTTTTTTTTTTTATAAAATTTTTAGTGGGTGAATTTTTTAATTTTGAAAATCGAGCCAGATTTATATTTATTTAACTATTTATTATTTTACAAAAACTTTAAAGATATAATTTTATGACTCTAAGAAAACCCTAACTAACTAAATCTTTTTTTAAAAACTCTAATTAAGATTTTTTTTTTTTTTAAATCACTACATGTCAAAAGATATTTTTCCTAAATGCTACATACCAGATACGCTAAGATATATATCTTCTCCAAAGATATAGATCTCGGAAGAAGGTTACGTGATTTTCTTTAAAAAAATGCAATTTATAAAAAACAAATCCTAAAATATAACAAACGATATGACAATAAATAATAATTAAAAAAAAAAAACCACCCTAAAGAAAACAAATTAGTAAAATAACTAAATTAACTAATTAAACGAAATACATAATTAAATGATGAAATAATAATATTTTATTACCTAAACGGGTTGAGTTGTGCGCCATCGAAGAGTAGACGAACATTGCTTTCAAATTGGGGGGTAGATGATTATTGCCTTTGACTGATCACGGGCGTAATCGAGAGGTAGATGGTTGCTATCTTCACTTGGTCATAGGTATGATTAAGGGGGTGGATGATTCTAAGCGTGGGTGTATGCTGTGTTAACTACGTGTGTGTAGGCTCTATGTGGGGACGTGAGTGTGTGTTAGCATGTCCGTGTTTGTGCCATGTGTTTGTGTTGGTGTGTCGTTATGTGTTTGTGTTAGTGTGTTGTCAAGCTAATGTTTGTGTGTTTGTGTCGTGCGATGTCAGTCAATGTCGTTGTGTAGTGAAGGAGTGTTTAGGTCAGTGTGTGTGGAATGCTGTATCCGAGTGGAGTATGTGCTAGTGAGTGGCGTGAGTCATGTCGATGTGCATAGAGGCGCTGTGCATGTTGCATGTCAGTATATGTTATCTTGTTTGAGAGTGTGAGATAGTGTGTTGGTAAGGTGTGTGTGCAGTATAGTGGGTTGGGGGGCTGTCGTATGTTTGGTTTGGATGTGGAGCAGTGATCGTCGAGTGTGTGTTGAAGCAGTGTTAACTGAATGTGTGTGGTAATGCATGCTTGATTTGGGCGTGAGGAAAGTATAGATCGGATTGGCGAGTGAAGTGTTTGGGGAAGTATAGTATAGATTGAGTGTTAACTTGTGTAAAAATATCCTTAAGTCCACCACCGAATTCCTATTTATAATACCCGTAATTGAATCTTCCGTATCGAATGACACAATAATAAAATCAAATACGAAAGATATGATTTAGATTTTCTGAAGATTTGACCTAGCTTTTAAAAACCCTATTTTAATTTGGACTTTCTATTTTTTGGGCCTGACTTAGTTTAACTTGATTTAACCCAATAACCTATTTAATAAATCCTAAGTCTATTCTAGCCTAATATAAATTAGATAAAAATCCACTTTATATCGGATTGGATTAAAATATTTCAATGGAGCTCGATCTTTCACCAACTTAGAATTTACTAAATTAAACCTACACCATTATTCGACTCGACTCAACTTGACTTAATATGACACTTTATTTTTATTTTTTTAATTTTCATTATTTTATTTATTTCTAGCTCAATAAAAATACTAAAATAAAATAACAAAAATGAGGTGTTTACAGTTGTCCTTCTTTGTAATCGAACTTCGCTACAAAGACAAAAGAGATACCCATTTTTGTCAAACCTTACTTAAATAGTCAACTAGGTTGTGTTTTATCTTAAAGAAGGATATCAACGTGAAAGGATGAAGCAAAGGAATAAGAAACTCATCTTGATAGGACGAGGTAAAGAAACTAGGGTGCCTATCTTGAAGGGATAGGGATAAAGATTTATGGTGATTAGGAGGCCCGTCTTGAAAGGATAGGGTAAAGAATAAGGCTAAAGGATTAGGTGCCTATCTTAAAAGGATAAAGCAAAAGGATTAAGGGTGTCTATCTTTAAAGGATAGGGCAAAAGAATTAAGAGTTCCTATCTTAGAAAGATAGGGCAAAAGATTTAAGGTGTTTATCTTAGAAGGATATGGCTAAAAAATAAGAGGCCTATTTTGAAAGGATGGGACAAAAGGTTAGGGGGCTTATTTTGGAAGAATAGGGCAAAGGAATTGGGTGCCTATCTTGAAAGGATAGGGTTAAAGATTTAATGTGCCTATTTTGAAAAGATAAGGTAAAAGGATTAAGGGTATCTATTTTGGAAGGATAGGGCAAAAGTTTTAAGGTGCATATCTTGGAAGGATAGGGTAAAAAAAAAAACCACTTAGGGTTAAATTAACTTGTTTTGGTTTGGTGAATGATCCGAAAATGATAAATCTCTTTGAGATTTCAAAAACTTTTTAATTTTCTTAAATATCTCTTTCAAGGACTTTTAGGATCATTTTACCTAGGAATGAAGGATTTCGTAAATAGCAACCAATCGGCATACCTTACATTGACTCCCGATATTCATTCATTCAATTAGCAGAATATCACCAAAGTATTCCTTAAGATCATGCTTACTTCTTCTTCTTCTTCTTTTTGTTTTTTTCTTTTTTGTTTTAATAAGATCTTCTTGAAAACTTTTGCTGATGAGTCTTGCATCCGTATCATGCTCATGTCTTGATTCTACTCTTGTCATTATAGGGTCTCAATTTCCACCTCTTCATGATTCTTGAAAAATAAATCTCTTTTCGAAAGAAACTAGATTAAATCATTAAGAATATTCGATTTCAGTTTATTTGGTGACTTAAATTCATTGACAAGTGTTTGGTATTTAAGTGTATGAGGTTGAGAAACACAATATATAAGTGTTTATTGGTGAAGTGTTTGTCGATTGATGACCATTTGAATTTGAGAACATTCATAGATATCAACTTTACTTGAAAACGATGAAAGATTAATCATAAACAATTCTTAAGAAAAATTAGAATCTTTATTGAACTCAATTTTCAAAGATAATACAATTTAACAACATCTAAAATCACAGGTCCCCTTAATTCTAGACCATACATTTCCAACAACACTAATGCACCTCCCGACAATACCATTTTTACTACATAAGGGCTGTTGCGAATCGTGACTAAGAATAGATAACACTAATCGTTGGATGAGTCCAAGCTGGTAGAAAGCTTGAAAAAAGGGTTAACGAGGAAAGGTATGAAAAGAGTGATAAAGATGAATGAAACAATAAGCAAAAACCTACGAACAATTCTAGAGGATATGATGTACTAATGGAACTTTCGAGAACTCACGGCACAATTTGATATGATGCACGAATTGGTCCAGTGAGGTTACTTGTTACCTAACCTTACTTAAGGGAAAGGGTAAAAGTGATGCTGAGAGTAAATAAGCAGTGTTTATGTAAGGAAGAAAGTACTCAAGTGCATTGAAGGTAACCTGATCTCTTATAGTTACAATTATAAGAGTATTTATACCTGTGAATTAGGGCAACTTGCCCAAAAGGGAAAAGATAATAAGGACATTTCCTAAAGAAGTAATGTACATGATACAAAAGGGTAAAAATGAATATACAAGGAAATTAATTATTGGTGCTACAGATTCTCCATACGATATTGTACTCGTAGCGATGTTACATTGGTAAGGTTGTTAGGGGATGCAGACAAAAAGTATGGACAGGTGAGCTTGTTCGAGTAGAGATGGCCTAGTCAATTTGAATTCTCTATCTTTTAGCTTCTCGGCAAGGATGAAGTTAAGTGATTGGTCGACTTAGCGTTAGAATAGTCATTAACTCGGCATAACATAGAATAAAAGGCGGTCATTCAGCATGACATTAAAGGTGACTCGGCAAGTAAGTACTCGGCCTCGGCAAGGGTAAGGGTTGGTTATAACATAAGGATTGTTGTGCTAGCCCCTCTAGTCCTTGGGCTTAGCTGCAAGTCAGAGTTCTCGCCGCTTGATTCCCATCAAGGGCCTTCGTAGTTCGGAGCAAACTTGCCCCTAGGGTCTTTTGCATTCGATAGTATTTTCTTTCTCACTAAGTCTCCTTCCTTGAAGTACTTCGGGCGTACTTTCTTATTAAATGCTCGAATCATCCTCTATTGGTAGCACTGACCATGACATATTGCTGTGAGCCTCCTTTCATTTCATCTAGGGGGTTCAAATGCTCCATTTATTTCTTTACCTACTTTGCTTCATCGAGCTGAATTTTTGCCAATATTCGAAATGAAGGTATTTCTATATTTACTAGTAGTACTACTTCAGTTCTATATACCAATGAATAAGGTGTTGCACCTATAGAGGTTTTGACTAAGGTTCTGTAAGCCATAAGAGCAAAAGGAAGCATCTTATGCTAATCTTTATAAGTGATTGCCATCTTCTCAACGATTCTCTTAATATTCTTATTAGTGGCTTCAATTGTCCCGTTTATCTGAGGTTGATACGGAGTCGAGTTTTTGTAATTGATTTTAAACTGATTGCACACTTCAGCCATCAACTTCTTGTTCAAATTTGACCCATTGTCTGTAATAATAGACTTGGGTGGTGCACCGTATCTTACAGTATTATCTCTTTTTAGGAACTTGATTACCACTCCTTTGGTCACTATAGCATACGATATTACTTCCACCTACTTGGTAAAATAATCAATCGCAACTAGAATGAACTTGTGCCTATTTGAAGTTATTAGTGAAATTGGACTAATCATATCTATCCCCCACATTGAGAAAGATAAAGGAGTCAACAATACATGCAATTCTTGGGGAAGAGCGTTGATTTTATTAGCGTATACCTGATACAGGTGATAATGCCTTACGTACTTGATACAATCTAATTCCATCATCATCCAAAAATATCCCATCATCATAAAAAAAAATCTTATCCTCATGATTTTTCTGCTAACATGTATCCATTCATATGAGGACTACAGACTCCTTCATGCACTTTTTTCATTAATTTCTTGGTTTCTTCTTCATCTACACACCTTAGTAATGTTGTATCTGGTGATCTTTTGTACAATGTCACTCCACTTAATAGGAAATGAGCAACTAACCTCTTTAAAGCTTTTCTAATAGCTTCATCAAGCAACTTACCATTTTGAAGTAACTTTTTGATATCATAATATTAGGGCTTTTTCAGTTCCTTCTCTTCAACGATCAAACAAAAAGCCGATCTTTCCTTTACCTCAATTTTCAGGGGCTGAATTTTTATTCCATCTGTGACTTTCACCATTGACACTAATGTGGCAAGTGCATCAGTAAATTGATTTTAGGTTCTTGGAATGTAAGTGAATGAAATTTCTTAGAATTTTTTAATTAGCTTGCTTAAATGCTCATGACAAGGTATCAACTTCTTGTCTTTCATCTTTTATTCTCCCAGGATTTGGAGAATTATAAGAGAAGAATCTCTATACACTTCAAGTCTTTGTATCTTCATATTTAGAGCCATTTTGAGCCCCAAAATGGAAGTCTTATATTTTGCTATATTGTTTATATATGGAAATGCTAACCTTGCTGCCATAGGGAAATGATTACCCTTAGGTGATACCAACAATGTTCCTATTCTACATCTAAACACATTGGTTGCTCTATCAAAATACATTTTCCATTTCGATTTCTCACCATTTAGTTCATTTGTTACGATCACATTTTCATCAGAAAATTGAGCTTCTGAACCATTATCTTCATCTTCCAACAGGTATTTTGCCAATTGGTTAGCCACTATCTGCCCTTTGACTAAACTCTAACTTACGTACTTGATATCAAATTCAGATAGCAGCATCTGCCACTTTGAGATTCTCCCAATCAATGCTGGTTTTTCTATTGAATACCTCAACGGGTCATGTTTTGTTAACAACTTCACTAAATAATAGAGAGTATATTGCTTGAGCCTATCCATAACCCATACTAAGGTACAACACGTTCTTTTTACTTTTGAGTATTTCTATTTGCCTTCTATGAACTTCTTACTCAAGTAATATATGTGATGCTCTTTTTTACTTGTTTCATCTTTTTGCCCTAGCATATATCCCATTGATTTAAGAAGGATTGTCAAGTAAAGAATTAATGGCTGTCCAGGTGTAAGAGTGAGCAGTATTGGCGAATTCATGAGATACTTCTTAATTTTAGTAAATGCTTGCTCATACTCTTCAACCCATTTTATTGCTGCATTCTTCTTCAAAAGTTTGAATAATGGCTTGCATTTATCGGTTAGCTATGATACAAACCGAGCGATGTAATTCAACTTCCCCAATAATCCTTGAACTTCTTTTACAGTTTTTTGCGTAGGCATATTTATGATTACCTTGACTTTGTCTGGGTCGACCTCGATTTCTCTTTTGCTGATTACAAAACCCAACAATTTGCTTGAGGTTACTCCAAATGTGCACTTTTTTGGATTCAACTTCAGTTGAAACTTCCTTAACCACTCAAACAGCTTACACAAAACATTAACATGATTCTCATCCTTCTTAGATTTGTCAATCATATCATCTACATAAACTTCGATTTCTTGATGCGTGATATCATGAAACAGAGCTACCATAGCACGTTAATAAGTTGCTCCAGCGTTCTTCAACCTAAAAAGCATCACGCGATAACAGAACGTTCCCTAAGTGGTAATGAATGTGGTTTTGATTTTATCTTCTTCCATTATCTTAATTTGATTATATCTTGAGAAACCATCCATAAATGAGAAAAGATAATTTCCGGCCGCAATGTCCACTAATACATCAACGTGCAATAAAGGAAAGTTATCCTTAGGTATTGCTTGGTTTAAATTATGGAAGTCCATACATACCTTAACTTTCCCATTTTTCTTCAGCACTAGTACCATATTGGCTACCCATTTGGGGTTATTTGACACTTCTATGAACCTGACTTCTAGTAATTTCTTCACTTCTTCTTTTATTTTAAGGAGTATATCTAGCTTAAACTGCTTAAGTTTTTGCCTTTTTAGTTTAATATCTTCTCTTGTTGGCAACTTGTGAACTACAATAGATAAATCCAAACTGAGCATGTCTTCATAGGACCAGGCAAATATGTTTAGGTATGCTAATAATAATCGTGACAAATCCTGTTTCTGATCATCTATCAAACTACCTCGAATTTTCAAGTTTTGCGAACTCTCTTCTGTCCCCAAATTAATCATAACTATTAGTTCATCAATAATCACTCTACCTTATTCAAATTGATGCCAACTCTCTTGTATTTCGCTTGGAGTCTCAATATCATCTCCGACATTTGACCAATAGGGCTGAAGGTGATATTGGTACTTTAATCATTTACAAGCGCGAGATATCTATTATGTTCATTATTTTTATCGGATTTGAAGAGTAAAGGAAAAAGCAAAATGATAACGAATAAATAACAAAGAAGAATTGATAGAAAGAAATGAACTAATTTTATTGAATGGATTCAAATTGTTTGAAAGAAAAGGCTTAACTAATCGAACTAATTAATGATCGAATGCTCCTAATTGATCAAATATTACTTTTCTAAAGAGACCTATTAACGGGAATGGAAAACCAGTTGCATAAGGAAATTGGGATGCCAATATTTTTCTCCTTGTTTGGATAGATGCTGCATTGTTGAGCCAAAGCCTTGGATAAACTGGCTACTTCGGGTTTTTGAACATAAGCTGGTATCGGGAATGTTTGATGAAGGTTTGAAAAATCCATATAAGCATAGTTCAGCTAATTTTCTCTCTTCCTTCTAGTTTTAGCCTTCATTTCTTAGATTTCCTCTTCAGTGGGCTCATATTCGAGTCTAAATGTTCCAATCTGCTACTTAGGCTATTCCCAACGACCCTGTGCCTCCTGTCTTAATACTTCAATCATGTTGACCTCATAAAAAATCTTCAACCCTGGTTCCTCTAATTCTTCACTTTTAATATATGGAATAGCCGTCTCTTTATAAATCTTGTGGTCTTACTCCCCAAGAATAGTAACTAACTACTCATCGGCTATGAATTTTACTTTCTGATGTAGATTAGATGGAATTGAACTTGTTAAGTGAATCAATGGCTTTGCTAATAAAAGATTGAAAGTTCGAGGTATATTCAGTGAAGACCTATTATCAATCAATACCCGAGCGATCACTTTCCTTACATACTTGACAACTATGAAAAGGGCCTTTGTGTGTTGGTCTTCTTCTTTGCCTAGCTCATTCGATGATAATGAAATTTGATCCATCGTAAATATCGAATTAACCACCAATCCTAGCTTTTCAGTGGAAATCCTTTCAGGTACATTGACATCTTTCAGAATTTTGATTAAAGCTTCTTGGTGAGTATCTGATGATAAAAGTAAGCCTATTAGGGAGATCTGGGTAGGTACTTTGGCTAGCTGATTTATAATCTTATACTCACTAGCTTTTATTATATTTTTAGCCACATTATGATATTTTTCATTCGTATCTTCAAAGATCTTTTGAGAAGCCTTATCCGTAGTAGTCTTCCTCTTAGCCTCTTCATTCTTGTCATAGACTCGTCCCGAGCGCGTAAGCCCATTGACCATAGGTGATAAGGACCTGGTTATCTGATTCATCATTTGGTAATCTAGAGGGGCTACTTTATAATTCTTTGGAGCTATCGGGACAATAAAAGCTATTTTCTTGGGCTTACCCAATTCTTTAACCATTTTAGTCTTCCCGTAGTACTAAAAAACCAAGGGTTTAGTCCCACCTTCAATCATTCCAACCATCTCGACTATCTTCTTAGCTTTTGCAATAAGATTATTTTCTTCCTCAAATTTAGAACCCCATCCAGCGGGTGGTTCATTAGCATATATTGTGGGTGAACCAGCGTAATTGACTAAGTGCTCGAACTTTCCTATTGGCTCTCCTAGGTTATTGACCGTTGGATCTTTAGCTTCATACCTTTCCTTGAGCTCCTTCTAAGTATACCTCTTTCGTGGTTTTGGAATCGTTATAGCCATAATGTTAGCTTTCTTTATCTTCCCATCCCTCAATAATTGATATATTACTGGTGTAGTCCCGATTCTATCTCTGAGATTCATATTTTGCAAGTTTTTAGCCTACCTCAGATTCCAAGCTACCTCTTTAATAATGATGGGGAGACCATCTAGGTCAATTTTTGGTTTAGTCACTTCAGTGATGATCATGTTGATTGAGTGTCCATGATCTGGTAGAGGATTGTTACCAACTTTGGGAGCAGCAGTCTGAAGGAAGTCTAATTGAACCAATTTAGCATCAATGAGATCCTGGATCTTATGTATGAGTCTTTAGCACTGATCCATAGAATGCCTCACTTACCCCAAATGATAATCACAATGAAGCTTTAAGTTGTAGTCTCTTAATCTTTGTCCCTCCTTCGGTATTTCAAATGTCAAGAGATTCTCCTTCCTTAGTAGTATAATAACCTGGCTTAGAGGAAAGGGGATATGAGTAAGCTGTCTCCTTTGTAGGCAGTTATTCTAACTTGGATTCGGTGGGAGATTAGATCCTTATGACATGGCTATCGGGGCTATAGGTCTAATAAGGTTGTCGATACTAACAATGCTTATAGTAGCTTCTTTAGCCTTATTAGAAAATCTAGCGAGAGGCATCTTTTTCTCAGCTACTTTGCGATTAGGAAGCTTTTCAGTAGCAATAGCTTCCTCAATTCGACACTTTAAGGCTACAGTCTCTGCGAAGTTAGAGGCAGGGTATCCTACCATATGTTGGTAGTATGAGCTTCCGAGAGTGTTGATAAGGGCAAAAGTTGGATCCTTTTTTGTTAATGGTAGAATTTCCCTAGCTACCATGCCCCTCCACCTTTGAACGTACTCCTTAAAGCTTTCGTTGGCTTTCTTTCGTAGATTATTTAAATCCTGTATGGATGGGGCTACCTCGATGTTGAACTTATACTAGTTGTAGAAAGCCTGAGCTAACTTATCCCATGTATCGATCTCGTTCAAATCTAGTTGGACATACCAAGTTAAAGCAAGCCCAGTCAAGTTATCTTGAAAGGTTTGGACCATCATCTTGTCATATTTTGTATATTTCCCCATCTTTTTGATGTATAGCCTAGTATGGAGTTTTAGGTAGCCGGTCCCATCGTATTTCTTGAATTCTAGAATTTTAAAATTTTTTGGGAAATCATCATTTTCATATGCCAGCAAATTGATCATTCCCATTTGCTTAAGCCCATTAACTATATCTAGGGTTTTCATCTTCTCGATCAACTTTTACATAAACTTCCTTTCCATCTCTCGGTGTTTTTCCTTAATCTTCTTTCTCCATGTCTCGGCATTGGGGATTGAGTCTACATCTTTCAATTCAGGGGGAGGGGGGTCACTTCTGCATTCCGATTCAGGTTAACCTAAGATGCTTGCCTATCATTGAGAATTCTAATAGCCCGAGTGAGAGCTTGGATTTGTTCGGCTATCTTGTTCAAGTTTTCTTCTAAGGTTGCAACTCTCGGGTGGAGCCTGGTTTGACTGATGTTTCTAGTACTCTGAGTTGACATTCTTGTTTTAGAACAAGTGAATATTGGGCTTTTAACTGAATTTGCTCGCTTGGACGTTATCTTCAAAATTCTAAACAAAAACTCGAGTTTTAGACATTTTTGTGAACTAAAATTTCTTGTGATTTTTGTTTTGTTTTTTTTACCTTTTGTTGTTTTTTGTCATTTTGTCATTTTTTTAATTTTCTTTTTGTTTAAAAGGCAACTAAAAAAATACGAGCAAAAGATTGTGCAATAAAGGTTTTTACTTAATGAAGCTGCAAATTTATTAATAATCATAAAATAAAACTTATACAACGGACTAAAAGAAAAAGAAAAAGAAAAAGAAAAAAAAAACTCCTAACTAATTTTTCTAAAAAAAACTCAAATCCTATATCTAATAGAGTTGACAGATCTAGCTAGGATGGGTTTCATGGGGTTGATACTGACTTGACTTCCTATGTTTATATTATATAAAACATGAAATGATGTGATTATTTACAATGGAACTAATAAATTTACAAAAAGCTGTATATGATATTAATAATTTTGTAGCTTTTTCAATTTTTTCAATTTTATTTTAAAATTACGCAGCCTTTTACTCACTAAGAGACAATTTAAAGACACAACACATATAATAGAGGAAATAACAATGATTAAATAGAAACAAACATTAGCAAAAATAAAATTAAATAAAAAATGCAGTATGCTACACATGCATGTAATGCAATAGGGGCAGGTAATTGATAAATTATAGAAATTATAATGAACTTACGATCGGAGAATACCTTTATATATAAGTATATTCAAAATATGATTTAAGAAGAAATAAAGCTCGTGAATACTTATATATAAGGGTTATTGATTTTTTAATTTCCCCTTCTTTGAAAAAGAACGCCGAACTAACCACGAATTGATCAGGCTTTTCCCATAATTTAAAAATGATTACCCCCTTTTTTCAAAAAGAATGATGTTAGAGAGTTGGGTCTATGGGTCTTAACCTTTGTAGTTTTAAAAATTTTTGGAGAAAAACCTAGTGGGCTATATCAAAGCCTAAGTGGGTTCATCTATTACCGTCTCCTTGAGGGTTACATAATAACAGCTCGTCCTAAGTTTCTAAAGTGCCTCAAGTTTAACTACATCCAAGCATACAAAAGGTTATCAAAATAAACACCTTCCCCCCGCCCCCCCCCCCCCAAAATCCCCAATATAGGCTTATTAGGCTGGGTTTTTCTTAAGGCCTATGTCACTAAAAACCAGTTAGTACAACTATAATATAATAAGAAAAAATAATATAAAAGCCCATCAATTAATTTTTAATTTTTACATTACCAGCCCATTAGGCCTCTTTAGTGGAGTCGCCAATTTTGTAGAGCCTAAATTTGGTTTTCTTTAATTTAATCTATACTAAGCCCAGTCCACTTAATATAAATTGCTTGATATTAAATTAAGGAATCATTTTTCTTAGGAAAAAAAAAGTTTTGAAATAAAATATTTTTTAAAAATTGGAGTTGCTAACCAGTCAAACTGGTAAAAAATAAAATTAGGGTGTTCAGGTGGAAAAACCCTAATTTGCGAATTTTCTTTAAAAATAATTTTAGGAAATTAACAAAAAAAATTGAGTTTGAGGGCTAACTTATTAAGAATAAGTTACCATATAAAAATAAAAAAAATTAATGGGCTTTACTTTTATATTTTTCCTAAAAATACTAAGATATATACCAATATGTAAAATATAACTAAAATGAACTTTTCATTATTTTTTATTACCAATTTTTCAAGAAAAAGGAAAAAAAAAAATTATCTTTTACACGGTTGCTTTGAAGATGCCTATGTATTTGCTAGTTAGGAGCAAATCAATGTAGTTCTTTTTTATAAAATTTTTAGTAGGTGAATTTTTTTATTTTGAAAATTGCGCTACATTTACATTTATTTAACAATTTATTATTTTTTAAAAAAAATCTAAAAAATTTAATTTTATGACTCTAAGAAAACCTTAACTAACTAGATCCTTTTTGAAAAATGCTAGCTAAGATTTTTTATTGTTATTTTTTTTTAAAAAATTACTACATATCAAAAGATATTTTTTCTAAATCCTACATGCTTGATACACTAAGATATGTATTTAGATATGGTACGATATGTATCTAGATACGCTAAGATACGTACCTTCTTTATAGATACAGATCTCAAAGGAAAGATATGTGATTTTTTTAAAATGTAATTTTACTAAAAAATGTAATTTATCTAAAAATAAATTTATCTTAAAATATAACAAACAATATGACAATAAATAATAATAATAAAAAAAACTGCATTAAAGAAAACAAATTAGTAAAATAACTAATTAAACGAAATACATAATTAAATAATAAAATAATAACATTTTATTACCTAAATGGGTCGAGTTGCACATGATTGAAGAGTGGACAAACATTGCTTTCAAATGGTTATGGACATGATAAGGGGGTAGATGATTGTTGCCTTCGGTTGATCATGGGCGTGATTGAGAGGTGGATGGTTGCTGTCTTCACTTGGTCACAAGCGTAATCGAAGGGTGGATAATTCCAACCGTAGGTGTGTGCTGTGCTTAACCGTATGTGTGTAGTCTTCGTGTGGGGACATGAATGTGTATTAGCATGTCCGTGTTTGTGTTGGTGTATTGTTATGTTTTTGTGTCAATGTGTCGTCAGGCCAATGTACGTATGTTTGTGTCGTGCGGTGTCAATCAATGTCGGTGTGTGGTGAAGGAGTGTTCGAGTTAGTGTGTATGGAGTACTATGTCCAAGTGGAGTATGTGCTAGTGATTTGCGTGAGTTGTGTTAGTGTGCATAGAGGTGCTGTGTATATTGTGTATCTGTATATGTTATTTTATTTGAGAGTATAAGATAGTATGTTGGTGAGGTGTGTGTATAGTACAGTAGGGGGGCTGTTGTATGATCAGTAGCTTAGAACTATTTCAATCTTATCTAATTGTTGAGTCTTGTTTTGTTCAACTACCTAATAAGCATAAAGTTTTAGTTACATACAAAGGGTTAGTTTGTCTGAATGAACATTTTGTTTTATATGATGTTCTTTTTGTGCCATCATTTACTTTTAATCTCATATTTGTTTTGAAACTAGTTTCTAGTGATACATATTCAATTGTGTTCACTAAAAATCATGCTTACATTTAGGACTCTATCATATAGAGGACAATTAGTCAAGCTAAAGCTAAGTTTTGTCTTTTCCTCATGGATCAAATTGTTTCAAATTCTACTTTGGCGAGTCTCAAGTGTATTTTTGCTTCTCATGTAATGAATAAGTTGCCACATGTGTTAAATGTTTGGCACTTTCATCTTGGTCACCCTTTGTTTAATAGAATGAAGCTTATTCATAAGCTTGATAATTTAGTTACATGTACCATGTTTGATTGTTTAGTGTATCCTCTTATTAAGCAACAAAGATCCATTTTTCTTGTTCATATTAAAGATATAGTTGCAGCTTTTGATTTGATTCATGTTGATATTTGGGGTCCATTTGCTACTCCTACAATTCAAGGACATAGGTATTTTCTCACTATTGTTGATGATTACACTCATGTTCCATGGGTGTACCTTATCAAGTCAAAACATGAAGTTTCTCTTATCATTCCTACTCTCTATTAGCTTATATACACTTGGTTTGATCAAAAAATTAAAAGAATCAGATTTAATAATGGAAAGGAGTTCATATTGAATGAATTTTATTCAAGTAAAGGCACTGTGCATCAATTATCGTGTGTAGAAACTCCCCATCAGAATGATGTTGCGGAAGGGAAGCATCAACATCTTGTGTTTGTTGCTCGAGCCTTGTTTTCTCATTCATCCTTGCCTTTATGCTTCTGAGGTGATGTTGTTCTCATAGCCTCCTATATCATAAATCATATTCCAACTACTGTTCATCAGACTAGTCTTACACTTTATCAAATGTTGTTTAATAAAGTACCTTCTTATACACATTTGAGGGTGTTTGGCTCTCTTTGTTTTGCTTCAACTCTTAAAAGTAGTTGTTCAAAATTTGATCATCGCGCTCATCCTTGCATTTTTGTTGGGTATCTAATTGGTGTTAAAGGATACAAGCTATATGATTTGGTTGATAGAAAATATATTATTTCTCAAGATATACATTTTCTTGAGCATATATTTCTTGCTCGAATTCCTTCCATTTATGATTCTTTTCTAGATTGTTCTATTTCATCCGAACCTTCCTTGCCCAACATGATCTCCTCTTCATTTCTTGGCCATATTTTTTCCCAACTAGATAATCGTACATATAATCCTCATCCTCCTTTTACAATAGACAATGATGTTGATGTTCCTATTACTTCCATTGATGGCGTTCATTTTGAGAGTAATTTTTTATTAGTAGTTGATACGAATTTTGGTACTATTGATGGATGTTCTATACATGACACTAATGGTTTTGCTAATGATGGTGTTTGGGGTACAAGTGTTCCTATCGATATTAAAAGGATAGACAATGGTTCTGGTGATAATTCTTCTAGTAATTTTGTTGATAGTAGTAAACTAACAAGTGCTGATTTGGTTAATTCAATGAATGTTCCATACGGATCTAATTCTTCTTCTTTTCATAAACACTTGTGTCAAAGTTTAAGGTCAATTTGCATCCCTACATATTTGTCTAATTACCATCATAGTCTACGTTTTGCTTTGGCTGATCAATCTTCCTCTTGTTACACATCTCATCCTATCTAGCAATATCTTTCTTATGATTTGTTGTCTCCATCTTTTTATGCTTTTATTGTTCAATTGTCTCAACATTTTGAACCAACTAGTTATGAGCAAACTATTTGGTTTGACAATTGGTGTAAGGCAATGGATGAAGAACTTACTGCGTTGTACAATAATAATACTTGGTCTCTTATGCCTTTGCCTATTGGTAAACACACAATTGGATGTAAATGGGTCTTTAAATTAAAAACAAAGGCTGATGGTACTATGGATAGGTATAAAGCTCATCTAATGGCCAAGGGTTATAATCAAAAGGAATGATTTGATTATATAGTTTTAGCCTAGTGATTAAGCATACTATAGTTCATTTGTTTTTTTGTTTAGCTGCTAAATTTCATTGGCACATTCATCGGATAGATGTGCACAACGCTTTCCTTAATGAAGATTTGTATGAAGAAGTTTATATGGATATTCCTAAAGGATTGGATATCACATCTTATGGTTTTGAGAAGTCTCAGCATGTTGTTCGCAAACTTATTAAGTCCTTGTATGGCTTGAAGTAAGCCTCTTATCAGTGGAATGCTAAGTTGACTTCATCTTTGCTAACCCATGGTTTTATACAATTGTACAATGATTATTCATTGTTTAAAAAAGGAATGGGAGATTCTCTTCTTGTTGTATTGGTTTATGTAGATGATTTAGTGGTTGCAAGTGCTTGATTGACTCGCTAACGTGAGTGTGAACCAACAAGTGTATTGGGTTATGGAAATAGTACGAATGGTGAGTCAAGGTCGTATTTTATAGGGAGATAGGAGCTAAGTGCTATCTTACTTGAGTTTTTCTCTAAGTTAAGCTATCGATAATTGAACTAAAAGTGAGTGAAAACTAAATAACAAGATAGACACTAAACCAAATGTTCTAGTTACACTATAAGCGTCTTAGGTTTAGGAGATTAACAAAGATCAAATTGGGATTTGTAAATCTATTCTCATTTGAATCAATGTGATGCTTTCAATCGATATTTGAAATTGACTAAAAAGGATTTAATTAAACTCACTAGAACTCGCCCACCTATTGGAGTAGCAGAATTTTGGTTATAGTATAAATTCATTGGCTAAGGTAATTTATTTATAATCATTAAGTAAATAATAATCCGCTTACACTAAAATTATTAATCTATATAGTTTAAGCATGTCCTCATGACTCAAATCATATTTCCAACCGCATTAAGTGCGTGAGTTCATTAATTTAATTAAAATCTGCATATTCCTATAGCGAGCTTTTTAAAAAATTTAAGCTATGATGAATACGAATTATCGAAATCTTCTCGGATATCTTATAACTCTATTTAGTTAAAAAGTAATAGTCAAGTACTAAAAAACTAGATGATGAATACAATATAAAAATACTCAAATACTCAAAATCGATATTGGAATAATATATAAAACACATTAACTTATTAAATCCATCAATACAAAACCCAAATAAATTAAGTATAATATCACATTGCAAAACTTAAATAAATCAATATATATATAAATTAAAATAACAAGAAAAAGAAAACACCTCAATCGATATATTCAATTTTAAAACTTGATACAAATTTGACAAATCTCGATTTGTTTGAAACCCGCGGTAGTCCTCTAGTAAGATAGACCAAATGATTTAGAGTTCTAAAATTAAACAAAACATGATAAAATTAATGAAATAAAATAAAAATAAAAATTCTGTTCTTCAATATTAAAACTATCCCTAAGTTACTGTCTAAACTCTCTATATTCGGCTATCGTCTATTCTCCTCCCCCATCTTTATTCTCCTCTTCTCTATATTCCTCAGTCCTAAAAAATAGAAAATAAAGCATGTTTCTCCTCATCGTCCTCGTCTCATATTCTCTTTTCGTCCCAGGCTTCTCATGACATGGGCTAATGACATAGGCCCACTTCATATAATAAACTATAACTTATATTGTTAAGATCACCTGTACGTGCAAGAGCTTCAACAGAAATGAATATATAAAATTTTTAATCACCAAGTATTACTTTGATCCACATGCCTCTCCATAAGAATGTTGCTAATTGAAATTAAAATAAAATACCATGTGAAAGCCTTGCAAAATGACTTTGAGAGACGGCGTCAATTTTGCTTGGTTCTTAAGTCATTCTTAGCACTAGCTTAGTGAATATGAGAAAGTGCAAAGTCCATGAAATATAAAGACCAGCTGCTAGACAATTGCTTCCATGTGAGTTGAAAAGTTTGGCAGCTTGGTTTAGATATGTGGAGCATCTCAAACCTGATCATAAGGAGCTTAAGTTGTTGAATTCTAATAACAAATAGCCACTGTCTGCTAGTTCTCGACTAGGAGCTTGTTGCTGTCATTTGATCGGTGTGCAGTTGATTCTCCATAGGGGTTGTTCGGATACTACTACTGCCTGGGCGCAGATAACAGCGGTTAAGTAGCTCTCGGCCTGCTGTTGTGTGTAATTTGGAGAGCACCAAGTGAGCTACATTGTTTTAATTGCTATCATGTATGCCATGGCTCCATGGTGTAGTTACTTAGTTCGCCTTGCTACTGTTTGGTTTGGTTCTCGGTTGAATTGGTAGTCCACAGCTTGTTGTGGTCAAAAGAAGTGTGGGCTGCTGTTTGAAACCTGGTTGCTAAGAAGTTGCTGCATGTGTGGAAATTGGAGTTTACAGTTGTTAATTGGATGCCGTAACCTGTTGCGCTTGTAATTGGAGTGAAGCTGCTGGAGTGCTTTGTTTTGGAGTGTTCGGCCTAAAAATTCTGCTCTGCTGTCACGGATTGAAGAAGAGTGGGTTGCTCGTGGTGTCGCTTATGTTTGTGAATTTAGTTGCTTGGTTTCAGTTTAGAATTGTTCTACTGCTGGGAAGCTTGATCATATGCTTTAACTGCTGCTCTTGGTTTGGGATGTTGTGGCTGTTGATTGAAGAGGTTGCAGCTGCTGTCACGAATTGGAACCAGGCCATGAGTTGCTTCGTAGTGGACTTCAAGCCGTGCTTTGTTTGTTGATCAGCTGTTGGTCGTACATTCGGACAAGGAACATACTCAGTTGCTGCACTTGGAACTCACGGCTACTGCTGTTGCTTAGTGACTTTCATGACTTGTAAAAATTCAGAAAATAATAACAATAAAAATGAAGTTCTATAAACTCAGTAGATTAAGCTATTATTAACAAAATTTTCAGTTTCAGCTATCAATTCATGTGCTTGAAGTGCCATGGCTTTTTAAACTGTTGAAATTTCCAAAGGTGAGCTACCTGGGGACTAGGTAATTAGTGGTTGTTTAATGACAAAGCTTGTGAGTTGCCGCTGTTTGGTGGAGTTCTCGACTTGGAATTGCCCAATTTAGCAGCTATGCCCTTCTTTTCGAGTGCAGCAAACTCTGCTGCTGTTCTTTGCTCTGTTATTGTTGTTTGCTGCAGCTGATGTCATGCCAAATAGGAGCTACTTGGCTTTAGTAATTTGCTGCATTGTTCAGTTAGGATATGCTTGGTTGGTCTTGGCTCAATTGGCATTTGAGTTTGCTATTGTCCTTTACTAGGAACTTAGTTGCAAGCTGCTGAAGAGATTGGTTTGCCCTAAGCTGCTGTTGATATTTCTCTTCTAAATGAGCTACTCAGTTTCTCTATGAGACAACTCTTTAGTGTGTGCTAGGATAAAGTTGCTGTGGTCTTCAGTTCCAGATTGCTGTTATGTGTACAACTGTTATTGCAGCTTGGTACTACTGTATAAGGGCTAACTAGATTGGCTTGATTCCTTAACTATGTTTGATCTAAAATAAAGTGAACAGCATGTCCATCAGTTGGAGTCTTGAAACCATAAGGTCTGCTTCTCTTCTAAACATCTGTAGTATAAAAGCCCAACTGATCAGACCATTTAAAGCTTAGTTTGGCAACTTGTAAAAGTCATATTTTGGAAACAAAGATCAATGACATGTGATTGATAGGTGCCTAAGCTACCTAAACCATTCAAAACTATAATCAACCAAGACTTGTCTATTTAACAAATGGAATTTCACTGTACACATCAAAGGCACTCCATTACCATTAAAGATTAAAAGTCCTACTCTTTTTATTCATCAGTAATGAAAAGATCATTTATATCCCAAACAAGTATTGCAACAAGTGACATTATAAGTTGTAATGATGCAAATAAGGCATAGATAATTAGCTCACAAGTAAACTCTCTTTTTAAAAAAGAAGTAGGGTTGGAGAAGGGCAGAAAATTCAAGGAAGGTACATGAGTCTTCAATAGATCTACATAAATAAGATTTTTTGAATCCTTTTTCTCAATATTCATACAATTTACTAGAAAATTTGCATTTTTCATGATTTCTAAGTATACTTACAATAAAAAAAACACCATGAAATGTATAAACATGCAGTAATTAAGTGGAGATAAATATGTAATTTTACACATTTATCAGCTAGCAAAAGTATTCAGGTTATATAAGATTTTAAGCATTTTCTCAACACTCAATTCAAGGTAAAGGACTTAGGGCAGTTTAAATACTTTATCAGGTTGGAGTTAGTAAGTTCTAAACAAGGTTTGGTATTATCTTAGCGTAAGTTTGCTTTGGATCTTTTAGCAGAAACTAGTTTTTTAAATTCTTGAGCTGTTGTAACTCCTATGGCTGCAAATCATCAATTGTCTTACACTGATCTTTCTGATTCTATGGATTGTTTGTGTTATAGACAAATAGTTGGTAAGTTGTTGTATTTGTCTATAATGTGATCGGATATTGCATACTTGTATGTATCTTAAGCTAATTTTTGGATTTTCCTCACCGTACACATCAAATAGCATTAGAGCGAGTTCTCAAGTATCTCAAGTAGTCTCTAGGACAGGGTCTTTATTTTACAGCTGACTTCGATTTCACACTTTGAGCCTATAGTGATAGTGACTGGGGAGGTGTCTTGATACTAGAAGATTTACTACAGTGTTTTGTATTTTCTTTGGGAATTCTCTTGTCTGTTGGAAGTCAAAGAAGCAAACTATTGTTTCGTGGAGTTCAGTGGGGTCGGAATATCGTGCCCTTATGTGTATCGCTTGTGAAATTGTTTGGCTTATTACTTTGTTATAGGATTTTGAAGTTGTTTGTCCCTTCCCTGTGCATTTATTTTGTGGCAATCAATCCACTTTTCATATTGCAAGAAATCCAGTTTTCCATGAAAGGACCACTTACTTAGAAATGGATTTACAATTTCTAAGGGATAAAGTGACTGAAGGAACTCTGTTACCGATACATGTTTCTTCATGAACATAGCTTGCTGATGTGTTTATAGAGAGCCTGCATGTTGATCAGTTTCAATTCCTTATGCGCAAGATGGGAGTAATTGATAAATACTCTCCATCTTGAAGAGGGAGGGAGGGTGGGTGGGGGGGTGCATGTTATTATTTCCTTCTTAACTAGCATAAATAGATAGGTTGCTGTACATTTTTACTTCACTTTTGACTTTTAACAAAAATAACAACTTTCGATTTTGCACAACTCCTTCCTCTCTTTATTTCAAAATCACTCATTTGCATAAATTCAACTTGATCTTGTCTTTCTTTCTAGAATTTTATTGAGCAATGCCTAGGAATTCTTTTTTGCTCTTATTCATTCATCCCAATTTCTTCCTCATTTCAAGCAATGCCTAGGAATTATTGTTCATTATTTTTCTTTAGGGTACATATGGGGAGTTAAAAAGTTAAATCGTTATGTTGTCTTAATAGAAAATATATGGTTTTTTTTTTTTTAAATCATCTAACAATAACAATTGATTGTCCGTGAGTAACCTATACTAAATGTTGTGATAGAAAACAGTTTTCACATTTTCCTTCATTGGCTAGGCGAGAATAACTTTAAAGTGGAAAACATTTTCTTGGTTAAGAAAAGATCTCAACTTTTCCAGAATAAGGACTTACTTTTTTGAACTTAAAGTATTCCTCAACTGGTTTTCTCATTTTCAAGGAATTGAGATAAGATGATATGGACCCATGATGCTAATGGAAAAGTTCAATATAAGACAGTGTATGGAATGTCATACAAGGAGGATAAGGTTCAGCAGTGTGATGAGAAATGGGATTGGATTTGGTGTACCCCTATAATCCTACACATACAATATATCTTACAGAGGATCATCCTGAATGGACTAGCCACAAAAGAGAACCTAGTCTAGTGAAGAATCATTGTGGATCAAGGCTATGTCCTTTGTAGAAATAATATTGAGAGTGGTGAGCATTTGTTCTTGACGTGCTTAATAATTAGACAAGCCTGGCGACACTGGTGATGAGATAATCTACTGAATAATACCCAATCAGGAACCCTATGGACTGTATTAGACAAAATGCATATGTTAGAAAAATCCCATGGAAAGCTAGTACATGTCTAAGAGAGAAAGGAATGCTCGTATCTTTAATCCAATGTCAAATGGACAGGATTGGATAAGTCTAACTCGGAAGGAAGCTTATGAATGGTGGGTGATTAATAAAAGAAAGAAGAGAGTAGGAGCAACTATGGTGTTCCCAAGTTGTTGGATGAAATTACCCAAGGGCTGGTGCAAAATTAATTACGATGCAACAATAGATTGGAGAGGTTTAAAGGCATCGACAACAGTTGTTGGATAGGATCGGCATGGCCAAATCGTGGGTGGCTTATAAAAAAAATTAGTTAGAGTAGCTCTGGTAGAAGCAGAAATGTAGGCCATTGTATATGCTCTCCGATTGGCAGTAGAAAAAGGGGTAGGACAACATTATTATTGAATCAGATTGTGCAATTACCATTGACCTTGTCGAAAAAGGATGTGCTATGAATAGCTCAAATTCAGCTATAATTAGACATTATCTTGTTTTCGTTGAAGAAATTTACCCATATTCGTCTTTGTAAGATTGCCCATTATACTAATCAAGTAGTGGACACCCTAAGGAGGGACTCAAGACTGATATGAACTTTTCTTTTGTTTTCATGTTCAGCTTTAGTTGTTTCTGACTTTGGCATAGATCAAAGTGTTGTTGAGGCCTTAAGGATGGATAGTGAAGATACCTAACTAGGCTAGTTTTTTGTCTTTGTTGTTTTGTTGGATAGTAAAACTCGTTTCTTACTTGGTTTTAATATAATGATTATTATAAAAAAAAAATAGTGTTCACAAGTCTTATAACTCTAAAAAATAAATTTTTTATTTTTTATTTTGATGTTAGTTAATCAATATATTATATTTCAAACATGAAAAACATTAATAAGCAAATATACATAAATATATATATATATATATATATATGACTTGTTAAAAAATTATAAAAATAAGCTACATAATTTATCTTGTGAATATAAAAAATTCATCTATAGTTTATATTTTTAATTCTACGAAAAATTTGACATCATGTATTTATGGTAATATATTGAAAACAACTTACTTAGATATGAATAATATAAAGTATATGGACCAAATTCTAGAAAAGTCTTTTAGTATATCTTATTAAAAAAAAACCAAATATATGAAAAAAAATTTTCTAAGGAAAGTATTTTTGTGGGAACACGTCTTTTGCGAATAAGTAATTTTTCTTAAAACACATGGAGTATAAGACCCTAATCATGGCATCTCAAGTTTAAAATGAAAAATTATATGCAAAAAGTGAGATTTTATAAAGATTCTATCTTGTACCTTATCTTGTTAATCAATAGGATAGGGTGTCCATTTGGAGCAAGTTAAGAAAAAGATGAATAGAAGTTAACCTAGAGTGCCCCTTATGTGGTTTAGAGGAGGAAACAACCTAGCACCTTTTCCTTAGATGTAGTAAAAGCAAGGAGAGTTGGTTAGCAAGGAGAGTTGGACAATGAGAATAAGATGGAGATCTAATTGAGAAGAATGAAGATGGAAGAAGAAAAATTGGAAGGATGTGCAACCTCTAATGCAAACTATTATTTTGCTTACTTTAAGAGGAATATGGAGGGAAGGAAACATAATTGTCGTTAATTAGTAGGAAACGTAATAAGGGTAGATAAGAAGAATTAAGGTAGATGCGAATGAGCGATGGACAAACCATAGAGCTAAGAAGTTTCAAAGAGATGGAAGTATTTTTGAGATAAGGTGGAAGTAGCTGGATCAGGGTTGGATAAAAATGAACTGTGATAGAACCTTTGAAGATGTTAAGTGTAATAGAGGAATAGAATTTATTGCATGGAATAACTATGGAAGAATTCTTAGAGGCTTAAGAAAAAAATTTGGAGTCTGTTTCACCACTAATGGTAGAGCTTTGGGTTATTAATGAAGGACTATAATGGACGAATGAGAGAAAGATCAATAAAGTAGTTATTGAAATAGACTCCTAACAAATAATAGATTAGATTAAAAATTAAGATGTGGATATAATCATTTGTCATTCAGTTATATATTAATTCATTGTCATGTTTTGATAATTTTGAAATATGTAGGGGTTGATTGCGAACAAAATCATGTGGTGGACATACGTGTGTTATGGTCCCTAGATTTGAAGGTAAGTGAGAGGTGTTCAATTTGGGCTTAATATGAAGTGAGTGGCGTTGGCTAGCAGCTTATTCATGGAGTGGGGGTATTCTTTAAAGACGAGTTTGGTTTCTCATGAGTAAACTGGTTGGAGCTGATGTAATTCTCCTAATGATGGCTATGGTAGGCCGAAACTAGTTGATAAGTTAAGCCTTAAATAGATGGGGCTAGTAACAATGCTAGAGGGCACTTATAAAGATAGAAGGGTTTGGAATAGTCTTAGATAAATAAGAAGGGGAAAAGCTGGCTTGCTATCCAAAGTACATACAAATATGAAAAAGGCAAAGGATGGTCTAGTGTTACATAGGCACTCTAGGAGGAGTTAACCTTCCATCTTATGATAAGTGGTATTTGAGTTAAAAAGGTTCCAACTCGATGAGCCACCTAAATACTACCTAACATGTTGAATGAAAACGGTAGTTCTTGTTAACAAGTAAACTCATGTGGATAAAGCTTAAGAGGAGAAACGGTCACCAAGTGGAGGACATCATAACCAATGGGGAGAAGTTATGTTGCAAACTACATTATAATAAGACTCTACTTGAATCTTTAGAAAATGAAATGTACTTTAGTGAGCAAACCTTATTCGTTGGGCTACTTAGCAGAAGGTGACCTCGAAGGATGGTTTAATGGGTGAGGACAAAATGGAAGCTTGACTTCTTAGTGGAGGTGATCCTGGTTAGAGTTGGGCAATGAGTGGAGTGGGGTTAGTGATCCTTTAGTGGAGAGTAGTGTTGAAGAGTTGGTCCTACAATTGAGGTGTTATGGATTTAGGTATGGGAGAATGTTATGCTTTGTGGATTTAAAGGCATATAAGGGTGTTTAATTTAAGTTTAATGTGAAGTGAATAGTGTTAGCTAATGGTTCGTTTACGGGGTGGGGCATTATTTAAAAGTAGGTTTAACCTTTTGTGAGTAAACTGGTCGGGAGCTAATATCATTCTTTTGATGATAGTCATTGTAGGTCGAAATTAGTTAAGAAGTTGAGCCTCCCAAATATATATGTATCGGTGACAATGCCAAAGGGTGCTCTTAAAGATAAAAAGGCTTATAACAGTCTCGAGTAAATAGAAAGGGGAAAAGGTTAGTTCATCATTCGGAAGACAAGTAAATGTGAAGAGGTAAAGGATGATCGAGTACCATATGGGCACTTTAGAAGAGGTTAACTAAATTTGTACAAGGATTGGTTTTGAATTGTAAATTGGTCTAATCTAGAAATGGCCTGGCATAAATCATCTCCCGAATTGTCAGGCCCTAAGGGCTTAGATAGTTAAAGAGGGCAGAATTACTTGAATTGGCGAGTCATGAACCATTGAATTAACCAACCGTTGAACCTACGGATTAGCCTGGTTAATTTACCCCTTGAAAAAAAACAAAAGAAAAGAAAGAGAGAGAGAAGGGAGACCATTAAGTCAGAAAAAAAAATAATCGGGTGATATGCATTAAGTCATGACATGTCAAAATTACTTTCTTTGTAATTGTAAAGGACAATTTTTTAAAAATTGTATCATTAAACTAATGATAGATGACTAATCATAACTTATTTATGTGTTAATGATTAATCGAAAATTTAATTTAAGTTAATGTAAATTCTTTTTGTAAAACTTATCAAATATTAAGTAATGGGTTTCTAATTTATATATTTTATTTAGTGATTTTTAATGATTTTTCTTAATATTTGAGTTTATTTTTAGATAATAATATATAATTGAGTAAAATTTTGTTTTTTAGGTTCTAAAATGATTTACGCGAGAAAAAGAAAAGATAGAAACAAATTTTGCTCAAATTTGAGTGAAAATGAGTAAGTTATGAAGGTTTGAATATTAATACAGCCGAATGATATGGTTATATCATTTTCAAGCAAAATTGGAGCTAATTTTCTATTGTTACAGCCTAAGACATGATTAAAAGATACGACCATGTCGTTTATAGTTAAAAAAAAAAATAAAAAAACACAAACATGAAGCATAATTAAAGACATGATCATGTTGTGTCCTCGATCATGTCTTTTCTAGTCGACCTATTTTTTAGCTCTTCATATATAAAGTTTTATTAGGGTTTATTTGAGAGGACTTTTTAGTATGAATTTTAGGGAGTTTTTGAAGTCAAGAACAATCAAGAAAGCAAGGAGAAGAGAAGATTTTAAGATTTAATTTTTTTTTTTTTGGATTTTATGATGCTTCTTTCTATTCTTCTTTATACTTTATTTTTAGATACCTATTTTGCGATGTATAGAGAGTAGAACTTTAGTATCTAGGTTTTATGAAACTTAAATCTATTTATATGACATGATTAGTATTTGATTAATTTAGGTTTTTTATTATTTTCTTGATTTAACTATGTTTACTTCATGATTTAAGTTATTATTTCTATAGATGGCGATTTAGAGTTTGATATCTTATAAGAAAATTGAGAGATTTCTTATAAGATTAGATCTACATATAGTTGATGATGTTTATTGTAAGATTAGAGATAATTTGTAATATTTTTTCGGAATTTTAAATTAAAGTGTAAAGAATTCATTGTTCAATAATATAATTTTAGATTATGTTATTGAGAAGAGATTCTAATAAGTGATTTTAGGGTTAAGGTTAATTGGCTTGAGAAAGTGATTAATTTTAGTATAGAACTCTCTTGATCAAGAAAAATTAAAAAATAAATTAAATTATATTTAGGAAAATCACATGTTAAATCTAGGTGAAGCAAGATTTAGGTACAACATTGAATCTTGAATTAATTGAATTACTTTCTTGTTAATTTTTGAATCGCATCTTAGTTAATCTTTACTTTAGTTTTAAAAGTAATTTAGAGTTATTTCTTTAAGTTTTTTGAAATTTAATTTATTGGTTAGATAATAGAAATTTAGTGAGTATTGATAGTCAGAATCCTTGAGGGATCGATATTCTGACTTATATTTGCTATATTATAAACTGATAGATGTACTTACTTATATAATTAAGGACTTGAATATGAGGAAAGAATAAAATTTGAAGGGAAAAAATAAAAAAAGTTAGAATCATATTAAGTTAGAAATTAATAAAAAAATTAGAAATTATTAAAAAATTAATACATTTAAAAGAAAATAAAGAGAAATGAGGTTATGCTATTAAAATTTATTAATATATTAAAAAAATTAATAAAAATTTAGAAAAAAAAAAAAAACTATTCAAGGACTGAACTGACTAAATTGGCCTAGAATTGTATCCCAATGGACTAATCACAATTCAACCGTAGTCGAGTATATAAACCGACGATTCCATGTTAGCATGCTAGATAGGTGTAGGTTTAACCTCTTTATATTTTGGTACATGTAAAGAAATGATTGAAGAGAGAGGACGGATGTTGACTTTCGATATTGTTAAATTATGTTTTAAAAGATGGCTGAATAAATGATAATGCATGACGAGCTAGCTCATGATACTTTGATACTTGGGCGGTAAACTCTGTTATATTATGTAGTTCTTCTTACCGAAAAGAATACTATAATTGTTTGTGCCAACAACTAATAATATTCATATTATTGGTACATTATTGATTAAAATAAATCAAAACTCCAATTTCATTGAGTTCCACCTCGTTATTACGAGGTTAAATTATTTCTCCACTCTTGAAATAAGTGCACTTCAAAAGTGAAATACTTCTTTTTCAATCATTAATTAGGTAGTTAATTACTTGTAGATTACTTAAATATTTATTATTATATAAAACCTATTACATTGATTGAGAAGATTTTATAATCACATATACCCACCGGGTGATCGGATGGACCTAGGCCGTTTAGGATGCCGATTTGCGGCCCTGGCCAACATTTAGGTATAACGTCGCCAAAATCAAATTCCCATCCTCATCTTGTTTGTACCCACTTGTCCACTCTCCCAAACATAATAATTTTTATTTATCCAAAGCAAAACACCTATTTATTTAATCCTCGATTCCTCTGAGCAAAAGAATGTCCTCACTCCCAAATCTTATCCAAACCAAGATAAACAATTATTCTAGTTAAAAAAAAAAAAAAATCATGCAATCATCTTGTCACGTGCAGTTACGTATGGGTATATATAAGAAATATTCGGATATAAACACCATATTTATATTTATATATTTTATCTATAAATATTAACGTACAATGACATATGCGAAAGGACCCCTTTTATTCTACTAATTAGGAACACATGATACATCCACATTGTATGTAAAAATTAGCTTTCATCTTTTATTTGAATTTTTTTTTAAATAAGAGGAGTTACATGTCTTGTTACTATATAGGTGTAACAATCGTTTGATTAAGTGAAGTTTGTTTAGTAGGTAGCAATAGGGAAGACTGTAATGTAAATACCTTTGCATAAAAATATGAGAGGTCATCGTGCTTATATTTATTCTTTAGCAAATTGCGTTATTAATACTATAGAATTTAAGTATAAAATTAAAAAAGAAAGAGGTGGACACAAAAAGCATCCCCTCCTCTTTAATACGACATAAATATTAGTTAAATAAAACTAACGATTAAACTTTACACCTTAGGGAAAATAAATGGAAAGTTTCGATTTTTGCATTAACTATTATATAATATTAGAAAAGAGGAACTGAATTTGATATATTTTATTAAAAAAGATAAATAACTAAGTTAAAAGATGGAGAAACAAGATGTATTCTCGAAGTAAAAAAACTTATATTCAGTATAGCAAGGCAATTTATAATCAAGTCATATTCTCTTTTCTATATCCACATAAATTTATCTTATGCACGTAGTACGGATATGGTCCTTTGCTACTTCTTTTTATAACCGTTTATAAACATGATGAAAATTTCCTTCTAAATTAATAAGGTAAATTATAACTAAAATCCTTTAAATTTACTTTATATGTACTTAATCTTGAATTTAAATATTTTAAAAATGTGTTTTTAGGCATTATTTATTATTTTGTCTTTAAATAAAATTATTTAAAAAATTAAAATTTAAAAAAAATATACATAAAACTAAGACAAAATGGTTTTTATAAGAGCATAAATGCATCTTTTTTTTTTAATGACTTGGGTTGTAAGTGTATAATTTTAGAAATAAAGTTAAAAGCATAAGTAAAAAATTAAATATGAAAATACGTGTCCTTTTTTTTAAGGAATGATGTAACTTTTTATCCCATTTTGATTTATATTTTTACATAAATTTGATTATTTAAATTTTAATAAATATAAATTAATGATGAGATCTACCGATACCGATGGCTGCTCTTGTCGAAATAATGTTGTAGCAAATGAACGAAGGGAGAGAGAGAGAGAGAGAGAGAGAGAATTAGTAACAGAACAGAACACCTTTAACTTCACTGGCATTGGATCAATGCGCCTTATTTGGCAAAACTACTGTCTTCTTCAATCCCTCAAGTTAAAGTTAAAAACCAAAACCCCCATCTCTCTCTCTCTATACACGCATATCAACAATGCTCGGAGCTCAGTCATGCATCCATGCAATCGCCGGCGTCGGAACATTAACGGACCAGTCTCATGCAAGTCCTCCTTCCATCGCGATTCCTCTCACTTCTTCTTCGTCTCCCTCGTGTCTTCGCATCGCCTCGATCAACAAGAAAATCCGATTCCGGAGCTTTGTCGTTTCGTGTAAGTCGTCGTCTCGCGAGAACTCCAGTCCTAGATCGAGCGATGCCGACGACCGTGATAGCGATTATCTCCAGGCTTCTCTTCTTCTCTCAGGTACTTCCAAATTTTTTGCGTCTACATTACTCTTTATTTGTTATAAAGCATGTTGTCTGTATATATATGTGTATGTATATGTGTGCGTGTGTGTGTGCTAGTTATACATAATGTGGCCATTACAAAATTCGTAATACTGACGATAGTTATATGATAGATTGCTGGAGAGAGATTGATTCGTGATTTGGAGGAATTCCAATATCCCAAAAAGAATGATTAAAACTTTGGGTTTTAATCCCAGGAACTTTACTTAGTATATGTTTAGTATGATTTGAATGTCGCATTAGTAATGCCTTTTGAGATTAATACCGTTTGTTGGATTTTGTGAATTTTCCGGAAAGCATGGGAACTTGGGAACTTGTAAATCATTATTTCAGTGGGGTAGGGACTTCACTGATTCTTTTATGATAGTTAAGACTATAGGCGATCGAGTATGGTTTTAGTATACTTTGTATTGAATTTTGAATCCCGATAATTTTCAAGACACTGATTAGAGATATTACGAGAGTGAGCAGCGTCATTAACAAGTGATAGGGGCACCCATAACAAACCTTTATTATTGTTCTTTTCTTCCATTTTAGTACTATGGGTGTGTTTGAGTCTTCTAATATTTAAATTTTCATATCTTGATTTGTGTTCCATATGATGGGGGCAAGAATACATGGTATGTCAAAATGACATCTGGGGTAACAAATTTCACTGGAGTACCACCAGTTAAAATATACGAATATTCAAGGGGCCTGAATTAATGATGGTGCTTGAAGGATTTGACATCTAGGGTAATTGGAATGGATAGCATCTAAAATAATTGGATCATGATGCTTGAATGATTTGACAAGTGATATGTGGGAATTATTGGATAAATAATGAATGATTTTTGGTTGATTGAGTGATGTTGCTTGAATGAATTCATTTGGACATAGGAGAGATGCAGAATCTTTGTTCCTTTCAATAGAGCTTTATTTGTCAATTGGTTCTGAGAACTTCCTTTTTGCAGAAACTATATCTCATTATCGTATGCAAAGACCAGGACATCATAATGAAGCTAAATGGCCATCGTCTCAGCAATTTAGTCCTTTCTCTGTTAAAGCAAAGGGATCTAGATCACAGTCAGGTTTCATTAGCCAGTCGTTTCTTCGCCGCTTTCAGAGTCCGACCATTTTTCTTAAGGTTACTTGTGATGGAGACTTCCTGCTGCCGATTACAGTAGGTAAAGAAAAATGCCACTACTACTACTACTACTACTACCACCACCACCGCTATTATCACCCCTCCTCCTACTACTATTAGCTTCTAGATATATAAATTCATGCTTGGTACTGCAGGAGAGTATGCAGTTGAAAAACTTATTGATGCCCAGCTGGGAGATGAAACTGAGGTAATTTCAGAATCTATGCTTTTAAGTGTAAAATGGGTATGACTTGTTTAACTCATATAACACAATTTTTCTCCCTTAGGCTTGCCCCGATCAGTTTCAATTCCTGAATAACCTTTCTGAAAAAGTTGGTTTTGAGGTACGGGTAATGTCTATTATCTTGCTAAGTTTAAAATTCATATCAGCTATATCTACATCACCTTAAGCTGCTGATAAATTATGTTATTAGAGAAAACTAAATGATCAGACTAGAAACAATAAGAAATTTAACAAGAATGCTAGTGAATGTCAATGTTTCTTTCTGTTTTTCATAATCAAGATATGATCCATGGCTACACTTGCAAAGAAATTTCAAATTGCTCAAGCTTTTCTCAGATAATTAATATATTTGAGTTTGTTTCATGGGTGACAACAAGAATCTTTGAAATACTCGAAGTATCTACGTTGCATTTCATTCTCAATTTTGAGCTGTAATGAAATGTGTTCATTCATCATAGGTCTCCTGGTGGGTGTAAATTCTCTATGTAAAGGCTTGGAATGTTTTTAGAAGTAGATGCAACACCATGTTCATCAAGCCCTTCCTTCACTCCGGTTCATTCTGATCATGCTTTCAATGCTATGAAATTCTGAATTTATAAACTCATGTCTTGGAGTTATTAACATTACCCTAATGAGGTAGTTAGGTGCAGATCTTTCATAAGCAGGATAGCGTCACTTGAAATTGATAAGTGAGACGGCTTAGACTTGTTTTCATAGTCTGGAGAGCCTGTATATGTTCCTTATGTCTGTTATTCATTTTTTCTAACTCTTCAATTTCAGTGTGTTCTTGCATCATTTTTACATTTTTAAGTGGATGGAGACTGCAAAAACATTGATTTACATAACATTACTTTCTTCTCTTCCATTACAGATAAAGATGGTTAGAATTACAGAAAGGGTGGTGAATACTTACCTTGCAAGATTATATTTCAGTCAGGTATATGAAAGTCTTATTTATTGTACAGAATTTTATCTTGTAAAGACAGAAAGACCTGTGGCTTTCCTTCAATTCAATCATGTTATCTGCAGCCAGGGAAAGATGATGTAGTCAGCATAGATCTACGGCCTTCAGATGCCATTAATGTAGCATACAGATGTAAGGTATTTTCCTATGTCCCTTTTTGTTAAAGTTTTGGTTACACATAGCTCAGATTTGTGGTCTGCTATTAGAAGTTCCTGGATGCTGAGAGTAGTTTTACAACCAAGCAGTAAAAGTCAGTGGAGACAACTTGTTCTTCTTGTTGTCACCTTTCAGTCTTGATAATGAGTTAAAAAGTTTGTTTAATTTAGCTACTAACCTCTTCAATGTGGAATCATTCTGTGTATTTATTATTGGATTGGTTGAGAAGTGCTTGAAGAGTTTAGCCTTATACTATGAATTCTAAGGTTGAGTACACAGTATATTCTATTATGATTGAAAAGATTGTTCAACCTTTCCCCATAAGATATAAAAAATTTGAGCAACTTCGCAGATTTTATTTGATAGCTGCCTCTTGCATGGTCTATAAACTAAACCATCATTTCCATCAGATTTTTGAGTGGTTTCTTTCTGATGCTGGTATAACATCAAACTGTTACAGGTTCCCCAACCCCCATAGGATCAGTTTTTGCTTGTGTTATAGGGCAATTTGGGGTGAAATTTCTCTTGAAATGCCCTTGCTCTTATTTACTTTCCTCCCAAATTTACCAATTTCCATAGTTTGTTTAGGATACTTAGAAAACCCTAGATCTCATAAAATTGGGACTGCTTATGAGATAACCCTATATCTCATAAGGAAATAACATACACAATTTGTTTATCTATTTTATTTTATTTTTTCTAAAAACTCTAGACTCGTCCTTTCTCTTCATTACTGCATATATAGCTATCAACAACAGTTACATAGCAATATCCCACTATTACTATGAAAGCTGCAAATACTCACACTACCCATCACTGCTACATTCCATAAAACTGGACTCTTACGACTGCACTTAACCAACAGGACATACATGACCACGGCACAACACATACACCACCCTGTAGGATACAAATACAGATAACAAACTAATAAGAAACAATCACCAATTAACAAAATATAATAAAACACATGCTGAATTGATGACATAAATGGATAAAAAGAACTGCTAACTAAATAATTAAATTTGAAAGCAGCCAAATAACTAATCCCCTTTCTAGACCTCTATGCTGGTATACATGCTTGAACTGTTCTACTACTGTAGCCGCTGGACCCATATCACAAACAGCTTCTCTCTCTCTCTCCTTTTTTTTCCCGCCCACTCTCCCCCCCACACCACCCAACCCCACCCGCGACCCC